>ONZK01004100.1:55630-67062 GCA_900322385.1 Pharnaceum exiguum
CAGCACCATTACACTACGGCGTTCCATAAATTTTAGTTTAGTATATAGAATTTGACGATAAAATAAAGATGAAAAGGTTAAACGGGTTGACCCGAAACCAACCCGTTTATCTTAAGGTTAGGTTCGGCTCAACTATCTTGACCCGAAAACATAAACGGGTTAGGTTAGGTTTGGCAATTGTCAACCCGTTTAATTCCAACCCGAACACGAACCCGACCCAACCCGACCTGATTGCCAGGTCTAGGTGCAGCCCGTGCACTTGCACATGGCCGCATTTTTTTTGGGGCCTCTCTATCTGAAACTGTTATATACATTTAACGTCACAATAGAATTAGCAAGCGCTTGTGGTTCAGCTGGTTGTGTCACTCTGTACGTGTATTTTGTCCGCGTTCGACTCCCGCTCACTCCCACTTTCATTTTCACAATGGCGAATTCTTGCGTGGGCCCTACCACTTGGTTCTCATATTTCGTTGTTTTTAGTTTGTGTCCTCTCGCCTGCTACTGCGAAATGCGAATAGTTTAATTTACATGGGTCCCACTATTCTTTTATGCTTTTTCTCAAAATACACCGAATACAAAAATTTGTGTTTGAAATAAACTGTAATATTGTACTACTATATTTTTATCTATGAAAAAACAAAAGGTAACATTGATTTTACTCTCTTTTTTTTAGGGAAGATTTTCGTTAATCTGTAATCAGACAGACTCCAATTTTAAGATTCATATGTAAATGATTCTTAAAAAAATAAATATATATAAGGAAATAATTATATGAGGGCCTCATAACTAATTTTGCACAGGGCTACTAAACATCACGGTCCGGCCCTGATCCTTCTCTTGATCATCTTAAAGCATATGGTTGTCTATGTTTTGCATCAACTTTACGAATGAATAGAGACAAGTTTGATTCAAGAGCCTCTGCGTGTGTATTTCTTGGATATCATGTTGGTTAGAAAGGATACAAATTGTTGGATTTGGAAAGTAACAGGTCACTGTGTCTCAAGATGCCAAATTTCATGAGACTATCTTTCCTTGTCACATTGCTCCGCAAGCACCTATGTTTATCTTCACTCAAACATTAGTTGCAGATATAAACCTAATCTGCGAAGAGAGAGTTGCTCAAGTGGTAAAGACCATACCTTCAACCCTTAAGGTTGGGGGCTCGATTCTTACCGGCCTCAGTGCCTCCTATACACCAAAAAAAAAACCTAATCTGCATTTGAAATCTGTTTTAATACTCTCCTTACTGACGGATGTGTGAAATCTTGAGAAACGGGATTAGTAGTCGTGTCCATCACCTTCCCCTCGTCTTCCTGATCGTTTTCATATTCGGCCTTTAATTGATTGATTTTAGCCCATTAATGGTTATCAGTCAATTAATCAGTCAGTCCAGTCCAATAAAGTCAGTCCAGCCCACAAATAGTAGCCCGCCCCACATAAAAATCAACTGATTTTCCCTAGTTAGTTAATTATTTAATTAGTTTCTTGGGGAAGAATTAACTGAAATTCTATCTAAATCCAAGTTTAACTCGATCCAAACGCTAAAAACTTATCCGAATAAAACATAAACTGCGTAATATCCAAATCAGACGGAGCAGACGAAGTCCGGGTCCCACACGCAACGTGCGCCGTGCGCACGACATTCCACGTGGTACGTGCGGAACCCGCACTCCGCGTGCGCCAGGCGCACGACTCGGAGTCGGATTTTATCCGATCTGTTCCGGTTTTCAGTCGACTACCTCCCCTATAAATACCCCCCTACCTCGCCATTTTACAATCACACCGCATTTGATGAATGCATTCTTTCTCTCTCTAACCTAGCTTAGCATAAAACCACCCCTCTCTAAGCCTTGTCCCGCAGTAATTTCACGTTACACCACCTAAACCAAGTATAATTAAGCAATCGTACACCATAATCTTGCACCCTAGTCGTGCTTTGTGGAGTTATTAGGCGAATCCCGTCCCGTTTCTCCCGCTTTGCATACAACTAGTTCATTGGAAAGTCTTACTATAGACCCCGATTCATGTACTGAAGGCACTAACCCTTTTCAATATAGTTTTGTCAATAATCACCATTATATGCAATGTACACTATAAATGTGCAAAGTGATCACTAACTTGTAATTAACCCTTATGTGCTAATAATGGAATACAGTTCCATGCTTACACATCGCCTAAATAATAAATTGCATGCGTACAAGATGACTAAACTTAGATAATATTTCTTTTAGGTTGTTTAATTAATCAAATGGTTAAAGCGCACATAATCGTATTAATTGCCTAGTAGAGGTAAAAATTTCGCTCCCGAACCGCTGCGGTTTTCTGGTTAAAACCTTACTTGCCAACCGTCCCTTTCGGTATTGTCCCTTCGGTATAGTCCCTTCGGTAAATGTTGGCAAGTGAGTGGCATTTTTATTTACATTTCCGCAATAGCATATAGCAATATAAATAATACAAAAGGTTTTCTAATTGTTTTCCTAATAATAATTATACTTATATAAAATTGGTGGCGACTCTAAGCATCAGCATTCAAACCTACCTAGCGGGTGCACAATCGGGTTTACCTAATCGAACGGAGATTATTAATCTCCCACTAGAGACAGGGCCCATGCGTCTACAAATGGTTGACTATTCGATGTTATTCCCCTATTATCATCTAGCATGCCCATTTCTTTATCTCAACAGTCATCTCCAATCGTCAGAAAATCTACCAGAGATCGAGCTACACCAAATTACTTGCATGATTATGTTGATCTCAGCTCCTCTGCTCATTGTTGCTCAAACACTCTCACAAATTCTATCTACAGTTAGTTACTTGCTTGTCTGCATTATCTGCAACACTGATTGCCTTACTCAATGAAGTTGTTTCCTTTGAAGAACCACTGACTTATTTTGGCTCATTTACCAAGGCTAGAAAGCTATTACTTGTAAATGGGTATTCAAGGTTAAACTCGTTGCTGATGGCACTATTGAACGTTAGAAAGCTTGACTACTGTTCGTTGTTTGATTTGCAGTAGCAATTCAGAATGGATGGCTAATGCTACAGCTTGATGTCAACAACACATTCCTCCATGGTGACCTCAAAAAAGAAATCTATATGAAACCTCCTCATGGCCTCATTCTTCTTGATCCCTCTATGGTTTGCAATTTCAAAAGTTCCTATTAACAAGCATCTCGACAATGGCATGCTAAGCTTTCTGAAGCCTTAAAGGAACTTGGTTATGTGCGTTCTCCTAATGACCATTCTTTGTTCTACAAGAAAATGGGTCATTCAGGTAGCTGTTTTTCTTATTGTTTATGTTGATGACATCCTTCACACTAGTGATAATTCAAAAGGAATGGAGTTACTAAAGTCTTACTTGGATGACAGATTCAAGATCAAAGACTTAGGCAAATTACACTATTGTTAGGGCATTGAGATAGTGTATACTGATACTGGTGTTATCATGACACAACAAAAATTTACACTTGGAGTTGTTAAAGATCAGTGGCGGATCCTATTAAGGACATGGGGGTAAAGATGTACCCCTAGTTTTTTTTGGAAAAACCTGGATAGTTATAATTTGTTCCAACTTTATATTGCTAGTTTGGAGCAGCGCAACTGGTAGTGATGCTGGTTTTTGAAGTTTCGAGTTCGACTCCCTGGTATTGAGGCCTTTTTGTTTGCTTTTTTGACATACTCAAATGGGCTCAGGGTCTATTCTACAACTTTAGGGCCCATAGCTCCACTTTTGTACTTCTTTGTTTTTACTTAGAGCCTCACGCAACTGAGAAATAATCAATACGAGTATTTGGTAGTGTTGATATAGTGATCTTGTTCTCAAAAAAATTAAAAGTCTTCATTTGCTTTTTTATTTATAATACCGCTACTTATCACTTTTTAAAATTAAGTTCCTACCACTAAATGTTTAATAAAAAATTATGTTAAACTGTATAGTGGTGTTGGTAAATGGTAATTTAGTCTCCACTAAAACTCGCATAAATGCTTTTAAAAAAAATCGCATAGATATTATATTGTAAAAGATGTAAACATTTTAATTTTTCTTTGTCATTCCGTCACCCCTAGACTAAGTTTAGATTTTCTTTTCATGGAATCACGCTAATATTAATTTACAAAAAGATCAAGGCATTCTTTTACATGACAGTGAGTACTACAGTCTCACTAATACAAAACCTGACTTGGAATATTCTGTTTAGTTACTCAGCCAATTTATGCAGGCTCCTTGTTATACACCTCTTGCAGTAGCTCGACCTGTGCTTAGATACATTAAATGTCAACCTGCACAAGACCTTTTCTTCTCAGCAGTTCCTTCTTCATCTTTAACTGCCTACTGTGATTCTCATTGGGCAGCTTTCCCTTGCACTCGTCGTTCAGTTAGTGGTTACATTGTGTTATTTGGTTCCATTCCTATCTCCTAGAAGTCAAAGAAAAAACAGACCATTGCTTTGTCCTCTGCTAGTGCTAGAGCCGAATATCGTTCTCTGTGTCGGGTTACTTCTGAATTGGCTTGGCTTACTCGTTTGTGTCTGAACTTAGGGTGTCTTCTATTGTTCTTGTACTTGTCAAGTGTAATAGTCTTGCAGCCGTTCATATTGCAAAGAATCCGGTTCAGCACGAAAGAACAAAGCACATTGAGGTGGACTGTCATTTTGTTCGCGAAAAACTATATGATGGTCTCATTTCTATCCTTCATGTCAACGCAATTGCAATTAGCAGACAATTTCACCAAGTTGCATTGGGGGTGTCTTCACCTTCACACCCTTCAACTTGAGGGGGTGGGATGGTGTTGGAGTATGGTTCATGAGTGGCACATGTGCTGAAGAGTATAACAGAAACAACAATAAAAAGGCGGGAAAACAAGCTTTAAAAAAATGTTGCAGATAGCTACTTTCCAGCTTTTATTAGTTACAATTTTGTTACAGAATCAAATTGTTATGTACCTACAGTTGTTGGACACAAATTTTAGTATAATTACATACAAATAACTTATATCTCTCTAAGATTCATTATAATAAAACACACAAAGTTGGATTTCTCTCTCTCTCTCGTTGATATCTTCAGTCTTAGCTTGTTCATAGCTTGTTAATCAAGCCTTATAATTCTCACAAATGACAACATTTCATTTTCTCAAGACCTCAATAAAGTGAACAAATATGCAGTTTTACTATACTTGTGAGGAGAGCACTCTTGAAAGCTACCGAAGATATTTAAATGCATCATTCACTAGATTCGGGATTTCATGGAAGATATAGCACAGCAAAGAAAGTCTTACACCGTGTAAGTTACACGTCGATACATCGTGTCATGTAATCAAATTTTCAATGTTCACATTAGTTGAGTTTAAATTGGGAAATAAACTTTATTGCATTTTTTTTGAATTTTTACTGATGGTAGGCAAAATTAAATGAAAAAAAAATTGAATTTTTTTTTTAGAATATAATTTCATGTCTCTTTCTTGCTATAATAAATATAGAATATCATCTTTATTCTATGTATAGATATAGGTAGACCTGGCATGATTTTACCCGACCCGTAAATCACCCAAAAACCGACCCAAACAAACTGGGTCATGAACACAAAAAATTCGACCCGAAACTAACCAAAACCGAGAAACCTTGTTAAATCTGGGTTGAAACCGAAATCGAATGAAACGGCCCGTTTGTCCATTAAAATATTTATAAATGTACATTCTACAATTTCAATTTACTAAATTAAAATAATAATATTATAAAAAAAGTTAAATAATGTTTAAATATTAAAAAAATATTTTGTTTATCGAATAAAACAAATGTGCAAGCCCGTTGGGTCAAACCCGACCCGACTGGAACTTGACCTGCAAATTATAAACCTGAAATGACTGGACCCAAAAAAACCAAACTTGAAACCTGACCGACCGACCCAATTATAGGTATGTTGTTTTCAACTTATAAAGATTGAAAAGAACTTAATTGAAAGTAACTCAACTTAACTGAACTTTTTGGTTAATTATTTTGACACACATTTTCTTATTAAAAACAGATCAATATTAGGGCTTTTAAGAAAATACATGGTGAGATCTTTGCAATGACATAAAAAGAACTACAAATGGATATCGATGGCACAACTTATTGCGATCGAAAAAAAAACGAGCGAAATTGAACTAAGCTGAATATAACTTAAATTAACTAAACTCATGTTTTTAGAAATTGTAGAGAACATGCCCATATTTTAAAAGAAAACTAAATAATAATTTTTTTTAGAACAAATATTTAAATTTTGATTTGAATATTATTTCCATGTTTTCTATTTTTGGAATCGAAAGCAAAAAAATAATCAAACAAAAATAGAATATGTAAATGTTCTTTCCGTGTTATGTGTGCTTAGTATATTCCTTATTATTTTTTTAAGGGAAACGAGAGTTAAATAATAGACATACGACATCTACAATCGCAATTGACATCAACAAGATATGATTCAATATAGCAAAATACATTCGATAATAACAAAAACTAATTGCTAGCATCCCACTCTTTTTAAACGTCTTTATTTTCATCATTGTCTTCAGTTTTGCAGCCTTTTCACGAAAGCTCCTTGTAAAGTTTTGAAGGATGTATGGCTCTGATATTGATCTTGCCATCTTGATGAGTACAACTCTTTGTAGATTCATATGATAATTGAACTTTATAAGAATTATACTAGACTAGTTTTATTCATACTAAAACTACAATGAAAACTAACAAAAATTTGAATTTTGGGGGGCATACCATTAGTGTATGAAGCACTAATGGCAGCCCCTAGTGAGGGCTAGAGTTTCTTTTAGAGAGGAGAAAGAAGGGAGAGAGAGGGTTTTTTTGGGGACTTCTTTGGTCGACTGAGTATATTCTTTATATGTTTACATATTTGGAATCAAAAATAGAAAGAGAAATTTTCATTAGACCTTTTTTTCATTTTTAGTAATATTTGTTTTGAAATTAGGCAAACAATAAAATAAAAATAATAAGTATAACACCATAATAGAAACATGAGATAGTGCTCTTGAGTTTGGTAAACACGTTAGTTTTCTCTTTGATTCTCCCATGGCAAAGTGAGGTCATCCCCCAAAAGAAACATCCATCTTCTTCTTCGCAAAATAAAGGCGATTCTAGAGGTACTTCACAATCAAATAATGGTGTTGGATCAGCAGAGAATCTCCCACTCGCTAACACTTGACTTTCGGTGACTTTATGACAAATCATGTCCTTTTATCATCAGGTATGACTTCATCGATTGATCCCCCTCCAACTTCCCCAGTAATCCCCATTGGGGTTGATGAACCAATACGTCCTTCGTGAAAGAACAAAGTTGTCAATGGTTCTAATAAGGGTATTGGTAAACTCAACCTTATTGATTCTGAATTGGATAATGATGAATTGTTATCGATTCTGAATATTTCTGATGAAATCTCTTATAGGGAGAACACGTTAATGGGCACTATTTTGGGAAAGTAATTGAAGCTCCCATAAATGGCAGAGTTTATTTACAAACATTGGACTCACATATCAAATCCCCAGATACTCTATTTCAAGAGAGAATGGTACTTTTTTCTTTTCGATAATGTAGTGGATAAGGAAAAGATACTTACGGAAGAGAGTTGACATTATTGTAAACATGCTTTTATGTTAAAGCTATGGCACCCACAAATCAGTCTTGAGCTTGAAGTTGTTACTGAAGTCCCTTGTTTTGGTCACTCAGCCTAATCTTAACCCATACTTTTGGTCCTCTAAAGCATTGAGAAAGATTGCTAGCAAAATTAGCAAAATAAGAACACCTATGTATGCTGATGAATACAGATCCAACAACAGCAAGATTTCTATTGCTCGACTGTTGATCCAAGTGGATGTTCTAAGCCTTTGAAAATGGAGATTATTTTGAGTTCACCTTTTGGTCTGAAATTGGTGCAACCTATTGACTATGAATGTGAAACTCCGTATTTATAAATACTTTAAACGAATTTTTATTAAATGGTGGGATTAATTTAGTAATCTTACAGTTTAAATTATTTATGGAAAGTGGGAGTTCGGGTTATTTTTATGGAAACAGAGAGTTTTTTTGATTTCCAAAAAAGGAAATTGGATTTTTCTAGACAACCTATATATATTGGCTTAACCTAGAAAAAGCCCCCAAAGTTGTCAGACAAATTATTTTCAGGTTCTCTTTTCTCCCTCTCTCTCTCCTCTCTCTCACTCAGCCGACCCTCCCCCATTCCCTCTCTTTTGCTCGGCCGCCGGCTGGGTGGGCCCTATGGAAGCCCACGCCGCCGCCTCTCACTCCCTCTCCTCTCTCCGTCTCCTCCCTCCTCTCAGTTCCCCTCTCATTTCGACGCCACCAGGTCACGTCGAGTCGAGGGACTCGACGTGGGCGTGTGTGTCTGTAGGTACATGGGCCCAAGGAATCCTTTCGGGAGAGGAATCACCCTCGTTTCCCTACTAGGAATGTTCCATCTTTGGTAAACCCGTTTCCCTACCATGGGCGTTTCGAACCTTTGTTGCCATTGACGTTTGCTTTCCAAAACTTAATCATTAATGGACTTATATCCTCTAAAATGATTAAAGAACGTTTGATTATATATTCCGCTGCGTAATTTGTACTCTTTGATATGTTATGTGATTATATGATATCCATAAGTGTACCTATGTGGTGTGAAGAATGTTAATATGGTTTACAGTTTTCGCATGCTTGTAGAAAGACCGATGGGTGTGTGCTTGTGGTAGGGTATAGTTAATATGGGTTACTGAGTTGTCAAACTCACCCCGTTGTTATTGACATTTTTACAGGTATTATTCACACGTGTTAAAATTCTGGAAGGACGACTATTGATCACAATCATTTGTAATAGTTGTCTAGATCACTTTAGTTTGGGATTTAAAGACCTTTGTTATTGTTATTATTTATTTTTACAATCTGCTTAGCATATCTCTAGTCATGTAGTTCTATATGGATTATATGAATAGACTTATGTTGCAGTAACACCTGTTGGGCACTTTGGGGTAGAAGCTCGAAGCCTCTACTATATTTATATTCATTCCTATTATTATATTGCATTATTTATTATGTTTTATCCAAGGTACCCATCGGGGTGTTACAAAATGGCTTCAGAGCTTTAGATTTACGGATTTTTAGCATGGGTTAGTATCTAAAAAGATTAGAAATGATCTAAAATTGGAAAGCCGAGTTGAGTGAAGTCACGTGCCACACCTATAGGCGACACGCGCGTGTGCTGTGTGCGATCCGCACGTGTACACGTGTGTTCTGTGTGTGTGTGTTGTGTATCCTGCATGATTCATATGTCGTGTGTGTAATGTTATGACTATGTGATTTTGCTACTTGCTTATTTTAGTTCTATGTGTTATGTTTACGGTATGTTGAGGCGTGTTATTACGTGTATTGTAGAACGATGGCACGAACGAAACGTACATGTAGGAAGGGTGATGTTGCACGCCCCGAGGCTGTAAGAAGATTGCCAAGAGAGTTACCCAATTCGTCAGAATCTGTGTAGAATACTCGAGAAGGCACTAGTACAATAAGTCAAGTCCACGTCCCTAATTAACAACGGTTTTCTTATAACCGACATGAAATAAAAAATCAATGTCAATTTTGACAAAAACTGACATAAAGATACATATCCCCGTCAGTTCTCCATTAACCGTCGAGAATATTAAAACTTCCCGTCAGTTGTATAGAGAACTGACGGGAATTTTTTGTATTCCCGTCCGTTCTAATTTATAACAGACAGTATTACTCCTCTGAATGCACGTGGCTAGTCTTTGTAGTATCTATTAAAAAATAAAACAAACTACAACAACAACAATCGAGAGTGTAGATCCCCGTTAAAAAGTAAAACAAACTATATCCCCAAAAAGACTCATTTTCTACTAAATCTCAAAACTCCCACTCTCTCACCTCTTCCTCTTCTCAAAACTTCAAAAGCAACCCAGCAGACAACTCTCAGACTTGGAACCGTAAGCCTTTCACCCCACTATGACCTCAACGTCTCTCTCTCTCTCCGGTCAAGCTGCATTCGACCTCTCTCTCGTCTGGATTGAAGCATCTCACGTCGGGCTCCCCTCAATCCGCGGTATTCATTTATGTTTTTATGTACATCAAATTTTAGTTTGACTTGATTACAATTCTAGTCTGAATCTAAATTAGGGTTTTCGTTACGGTTATAATTGGGTTTTTTTTGTTAGGGTTATAATTGGATTTTTTTTTAGGGTTTTAATTGGACTGAATTAATTTAGGGGTTGTTGTTGTTGTTAAGTTAGGGGTATAATTGGGGATTTTTGAAAAAGAAAAACAAGGAAAATTGAGCATGATGAGATGTCGAATTGGGGTTTCTAATTATGTCGAGTTGGGGTTTTTTATTATGTCGAATTGGTGTTTTCTGAATGTAGTTTGAATAAATTTTTGTTATGTTGAATTGGGGCTGTGAAGTTTGTCTAAACTTATGTTTTCTTTGTTATATGCTTATCCTTTTAACATGATGTAATTTTATCCAAAAAAAATGTGATGATGGAATTTAGTGTGGAACTGGTGGGTGGTTGATGCAGGTGAATTCAGTAACTCACTGATTTTGTTTGATTGAATCGAGATAAGCAGTTCGTAATTATAAGTATTAGTGGCTGAAAGAGTAATAGTAGCAGGTGAGTTTCTAAGCTGTGTCAATTGGCTGGTGTTCAATACTTGAATCTAATATTGTTGTTGATTTGTTTTGTGGATTACACAAATTGAAGAAACCAAAATCATAATTCAAATAGAAGAAAATCCACAAGGAAACTGATTAAGAATCCAACTGACCAATGAAATTATTGGAGAAATCAAGAAAATAAATGTTTTTTTTGTTATTACAATTTGTCTTCAGGAAACCGTGTTTGATAAGCTCTCCAATGAAGGGCCTTACTTTGAAATAAGGTACCATCTGAACTAGCATTGGTGCTATTGTCGATTGCTCTTGTTATTGTTGTGTTGGGTTTGTTTATGTTGAGTGGTTTGATGTTGGGCGGTTTGATGTTGTTAAGGTAACTTACCTTGTAGACTGGTCTAAATCCTCCCTCACCAAGCTTGTTTAATGCACTGAAATCTGCAGTAGGTGATCTCAGTGCTGCATAACTGAAGATATATGGCTTGCCATCGATACCCACCAACTCTGTAGTAATTAAATGTACCATTTTAATGTTGTCTGATGAGATTGATCTGAAATTGGTCGAGTTTGTATCGGTTACTATTATGCTTCAGAAAAGCATAAGAGCAGCCAACAGCCCAACAACATGGGAGTCTAAGTTTAGTACTTGTAAGACTCACCTCTCTTTAATTACACATTGTGCATGAAAAAATGTCTCGTTTATTCACTTTATACTCTATTGTTCTACAATGTGTGGTGTAGAAACCTCCTATTAAAATAATAACCCCCCCCCCC
>ONZK01004105.1:0-11011 GCA_900322385.1 Pharnaceum exiguum
GGGCGAGAGTAGTACTAGGATGGGTGACCTCCTGGGAAGTCCTCGTGTTGCACCCCCTTTTTCCGTTTCCAACCTCTTTTTTCGCTCTTTTTTCGCCTTTCCTTCCTCATTTGCTGTTTTACTCTTCAGAAGGTATATTTTTGATGGTAAACTGTATTTTGAGCAAGGCTCATCGCTAAAGCGATGAGCACCACCCTATTTACCCCAAATTCTATTATCTTCATATGTTTTAGGCCCATTTTTTGTATTTTAGATTGACTTTTCTCTAAATTTTGAAGCTTGATTAAGTTCCTATCTTTTTAGTGGTTTTATGATTGTTTATATGTATTGTGCTGCTTTGATGATTCATTCAACTCGATCTTGGATTTGAAAAGTGATGTTTATAATTAGTTACATTGGGAAGGATTACAATAGACAACAATTCGCTGTGCTTGTAAACGCTTCCTGTTTCCGGGTACTCCGGCGGGTGGCCGCCTTCTGGGCAGGAAAAGCCGCCTTTTGGGAAGGATTACAATAGACAACAATTCTTTGTGCTTGTAAATCACTTGGCACCTTGATTCTAGCCATTCAAGTGGCCGACATCGAAAAGAATACATTCTTTCATGTGATGGAAATCAACTCCAACTTTAATTTTATCTTGGGTCACCAATGGATACATGAAATGAATTCAGTCCCTTTTTCGACTCACCAGAAGCTAAAACTCATACATGACGGCATGGTCAAGACAGTCAGTGCAAATCACATACATATTTCTGTACCTGTGACAATAGAATGTAGTAGAGTTGATTTGCTATACTCTGATAATGTCGTGCTAATTAAAAGTCTGCATGTGAAAATGTGCCTCTTTTTTGCAGCGACTGTCTGCCTTGACCTTTTTTTCTTTTTCTTCTGTACTCTTCATGGGTTGACACTTCAATGATGTTGCGGTGCACTGGCATGGCAATGTTCTCTTATGGGTAGCTATCACTGGTTTATAAACTATGGATATGTGTAATAGGCTAAATGATTTGAAGTAAGGGATGGCCTTTGCATGAATTGCTTATCATCCGATAATTTGAATTTGTCAGCAGCCTCTATTTCCTATTTACAGGTGTAAGTGGAGTTATCAAGTGCATGAACCCAAATTACCCTGAGTTTAAACTTCTGCTGATGAAGGCGCATCTGTGGAAAGAAGTTTTTTTTTTTGTTTTTTGGTTCTCTGACACTTTATCTTTCAGTTTGTGTTAACACTTGGGCAGAGAGTCAAAGTAGTCTTACACTTGTTTTCGTCTCTTAATACATGTGCATATGCCTTACGAAACAGTTGATCTTGTTACAAGTTTCCTTCATAATTAACGTGAGTATTCTCTTCCATTGATCTTGTTTCAAGATTGTTGTTGTTTCTCTTCCATTGTTCACATTTCAAGATTGTTGTTATCTTTTATGTTATGATTCACTTAAGATCTAAAGCAGTAAGAGATTTCAACTCAACTAGTGCAGGTGTTGCTATTGAAACCTTCTTTAAAACTTAGTTTCAGTAAAAAAAAAAAGGCTGGGGAAGGGGGGTGGTGGTGGTGTGTGGTAGGGTTCTAAACGGAAGGATGAATTTGTGCCACCTGAAATTATTGTGGGTTTTATGTTACTTATCCGGCCATGTGCACAAAGGAAACCTGCCATACTTGATTTTTTTGTTTGCTTGCTAGTGTTTTCTTATAGGAAATATACCATTTTGGGTACCTGACCTATAGCATAATACCAAACTGGGACCTCAAGTTTTCAATATACCAAAATGGGTACCTGTATTTATTAACGTTGTACCAAAATGGGTACCTTCGATCACACCGTTAGTATTTTCCGTTAAGTGAGATGATGTGTCATAGTATGATTGGTTAGAGTTTATGAATATTGCTAATTGTCCATTTTGCCCTCATTTTAGTTTTACCCTTTGCCTTCCCTTACGTCATTAACAACTTCTCCAAATTGAAAAAAAATGATCCGAAACGCTCACCAGTCATCCCCTACCATACTGGCCACCACCGAGTCCACTACCTAACCAGCAACCGTAACTATCACCACCAACACATACACTAGACTGCCGCACCATCCAACATCATACACACTGCCACGCCACCCAACACCATATTAATCTCCGCAATACTTAACGCCGCCAGATCCCATATTACTCATCCCATACACCCCTCCCTCATATCTAAACTCCACTCTCTCTCCTCATACCGCATCCCAAATTTGAGTGTAACACAATTATGAATAAAACGCCTCTAAACCAACCTCGATCTCCCCACCCAATTCGTTTGAGGGAAGAGATAAATTTGAGTAACATAATGTCCTCGTTGGTGTTGTTGTTGAAGGAGTGCTAGGATGGCTTAATCATCGGTGGCCATTGGGGTTAAGGAGAGACAATGGTGAAGCTCTGGTGATCTTAGATCTGATATCCACATACTGGAGGAGGCGTTTGGACGGGGATGATGATGGAGATGGACGTATATGTTCGGTGATCTAATGAGAGGAGAGAGAATGGAGGGTCGTAGTCGCACCATGGCATGGCTGTAGTGGTATTGTTGCACCAATAGAGTGGTGATGAGAGGTTGAGGGTGGAGTGAGGTTGAATGATGATTGATGAATGATAAGGCTGAAGGGGGGAGATCACGACATTGAATGAAGAAAATGGTGATTTTTTTTTTTTTTAATATAAAAAAATGATGAATTAAAAGATTGATTTTTATCAATGGTTAAGAATTACCAATATGAAATGGATGGTCTTTATTTACAAACGGTTTTGACTTTCTTTCCTTTAAAAATAAAATAGATTTCATCTAACAAAAGAAACAAATAAAATGTTACACATAAGAGAAATTTACTAAAATAGGTTTAAAATTAGACGGACACGTCACCAACTAACGCTTGGACTGACGGAAAAGTCTTCAGGTACCCATTTTGGTACAACGTTAATAAATACAGGTACCCATTTTGGTATATTGAAAACTTGAGGTCCCATTTTTGGTATTATGCTATAGGTCAGGTACCCAAAATGGTATATTTCCTTTCTTATATGATGTTATTTATTTTGTTTTTTTGGATGATTTCATGTTTACTCATCTTTGTGTTTACTCTCTTTTTTTTTTGGCCAGGATTATAATTTCATTGATAACATAGATGCAAGCACAACTACTATCGAAGGCACTACTTTATGCTTCTTTGGAAATTTTAGCAATTTTGACAATTAGTTACTTATTTCCTTGGACCATAGTTTTGAATTATAATTGTTGGTTTTGGAGTATGAGAACTCGTCTTGTAATTTAAAAGAGTGATAGTGGATTACTCTTTGGTTGTGGTTCAAACCATGCTCGTTTGAAATTAGTTCTTTTAGCTTGATATGTATCTAGGTATATAAATGGCACACAACTAGTAATATTTGACCCACCAAAAAGCTGCTACAACGATTAAATATGATCCACGACAAGAATTTTGGTAGTAATTATGCGATAAAATAGTTGTATAAATGATATTTACAACGAGTTTTATTGTTGTCAATATTATAAATTTTGGCGCCAAAAGTGTAATTACATCAAAAATAGTTGTTGTAGTTGAATGAAACTACAACCAGAGTTTCGGGTCGTTGTAATTGGTAATTACAACGAGGTAAAATTTCTTGTTGTCTAATAACAATTACATCAAAGCTTATTGCACCGAGGTACAACGAGACGTTTTTCTCGTTGTAAAAGCTATTTATATGAGCATACATACGAAGATGAGGAAGTTACTGGTTTCCAAGTTGAAAACATCGCAACAATCCAAGCTTGTTTTCCAGAAAGCAAATGGCTCTCATGCTAAAGCAAGCTAAGCAAGACAATTGATATCAATTGTTCGGCTAAAAGACCGCGTATTTCCCCGCATGGAAAATACCAATTGGGCAGAGACATTCCACAGGCTACAAAGCAATTGCAAATGCATGCTACATTCGCTAACTCCTCCAAATTGGGATCCAGAGCCCTATCCTATTTATCCAAGCAACTTCTGCAAATATCACAACACTTATGGGCACCACAACAATTTTTGCTTGAGACTCAAGATCAAGATCAAGAAGATGGTGGCTAATGGCCACTTAACATCACAAGACATCATCAGAGTCAGGAAGAAGCGCACGCCAAAGAAGTTCTTGTTCGTCCAGAAGCAGCCTTTGAAGTCCTGAATGAGGAAAATATAATCAAGCTACCACCATCACCATTCATTCCACCAAGATATGAGGCTCACTATGATTATTGCAAATATCACCGAAATGTGGGACGTTGCACTCATCATTGGAAAAAGCTAAGAGATTGCATCGAATGGCTTATTCAGCACAACTATGTCACACCTGAAGATTTGGTCAATCGCAAGATACAACCCCCACCGAATGCAAAAGAAAGGATCGGAAGACGATCAAGATTAGGACTACTGGTTCTGAACAATGCATGAACCTACTGGCTTCAAAATGCACCCATTTCCCTTCTTTAATTTAAATTTCCGATTTACTACTTTGCGTAAAAAAAAAACCCGGACCCATTAATTCCCAAATTTCGGAACTAATGGTTCCAAAAAAAAAAAAAACAGATTGTGCTACTGGCACACGCTGAACTACGAGCAGTCTGATTCCTTAATTGGATACGTAGGAAAACTTTTGCAAAAGGCCAGATTGCACTAGTAAAATTCAGCCCCATTCCCCATTTACTTTACTTCAAAAATGTCTTATGAATTTTTGCAAAAAATGTATTGCACTTATCTTAATGCAAAAAAAATACTAGGATGGGTGACCTCCTTTGCACTTCATCATTACTTGGGCATTTCTGTTACTTATGCAATTCCATATTCCAATCACAAATCCTAAAATGTGTGGCTAAGTTGAAAACCGAAAGGCGACTTAGGCAAAAAGAGAGCATGAAAGATTTAGGCCTGCTAAGTCGATCATCCAAGACTATGTACTTAGGCAACAATTAAGGCACAAAAGCAAACACAAGAGAGGCTAAGTTGAAAACCGAAAGGCAATTTAAGTAAAAAGAGAGAACGAGAGATTAACCAAAATAAAAAACCTTTATTGCAATCAAAATGACAAAGTTAAACAGGTGCTATCAAAGAGAAAATACTGCAAATAGCAAACATGTGCCTTATTCCTAAAGGTTCCTAAACTACCTACTCTTGCACCTTCGGCTTGCTCCTAGAAGATTTCTTATGATCTTTACTTCGGGGCTACTTATCTTCATCACGGCGCCAAATCTTATTGCCACACCTGGATATCATCACTGGTTTCTTCTTTAGAACTGGAACCTTAACATCTTGTGCCTTCCTCTTGCGTGAAGAAGCATCCACTCTCTCCAAACGATCAATAAAGGAATTTTGGAAAGATCTCGAACTCTTGAATTAGAAGCTCCGTAATCATTTGCACGAACTGGCTGCTGATTGAATTCCCAAACTCTTAAAGTAGAAGCCTCATGATCATGCACGAACTGGTTGCCGATTGAATTCAGCTGCTCTAGATTGCTCCATCACCCTTCTAAGAATGCTCTTCTTGGGTGCCAAATATGCTGCCACAGAACCATCTTTAGCCGCTCTTATGAGTTCTCTTTACTCCTCAAGCTCTCGCTCCTTTGCTCTACTCCTTATAGTGGGAGTCGAATCACGCATCCATTCCAAGTAAAATGAAGAAATATGAGTATCCGTGGTTTTTGATGACATCCAATTAGGAAGGGTATTCCAATATCCGCCCCATACATATGGAATGAAATCTTAATGATCACGAATCGTCGCCTCATCCACATCAAGTGCTGGAACAGTCTGCCTCATGCCATAATGGCTCATAAACCTGTGCGGAAAAATACAAATGCTTTCATCCAAGCCATAAATACGAACTTGGCTAGACAAGCTAGCACATCCCTTCATAGCTCGAATGTTCCACCATGGAACGGTCCACCTGAAAGTCTCAATCGAATCTAAAAGATTCATCCATGCATTGATCTGCATCCCTTTGGAAAGACGACCTCTACGAAGAAAATCAGCCATATGGTAATTCTTGAAAGCTGGTTTGATAAGGCCAAGACGCTCCATAAGCCAAATCTGCAAAAGTAAAAAGACAGTTAGCACTATTGCATGAAAGTTCTCAACGCATGAAAGAAGCCGACATTTACCTGAAGAAGAAATGGGCTTCCTCTGAAACGACTTCCAGGAAATGCTTGCACTGCATCTAAACCAAGAATGGCCTCACCTACAACCAAATAGCAAACATGTGCCTTATTCCTAAAGGCTTGAGTGCGCGTCAAGGTCCGCCTTTGACTTGCAAAACCAACTCCGGGCCCGGGTGGTGTACCCGGGGCGGAGCCTCTGACGCCCAAGTAAGGAAACATGTATATGGAAATGATCAGGAAGACGAGGGGAAGGTGATGGACACGACTACTAATCCCGTTTCTCAAGCTTTCAAACATCCGTCATGAAGGATATCCTTAAAATAAATACCAAATGCAAGTTAGATATACATCATGAGGCGTGGCGAATACCCGATATTAATACCGTACTTACACTCATATTTGGTGGGTGTCACAATCACCCCCACTCAAAGAACGCAACATCCCACTTGCGGTGACGGCCCCTTTGCGGACCAATCACAAGCCCAGAACCTCCCCCGCTAGGCAACGGCTGACCAAGCACTCATTTGGCCCTCATGTGGGCACTTGTAGATATCGTATTTTATACGTGGTATTGCCATGCCTAATGACGAAAATCCCCAACCTTATATCCTTCGGTTAGCTAGAATCTTCATAGTATTGGGTGCACCGGTGCTTGAGAAAGAAAATTGAAGTCGATTCATAAACTCGATCAATTATTAATCGTCATTTGGACCGTTAATAATAGTATAGCCCGTCCGATTAATTAGTGTTAGCCCAATGGCCTAATTGTTAATTAATTAGCCTTATTAGTGCAGCTCACAAAATAAGCCCAGTCCACTAAGCCATTTTAGATATTTATTTATATAAATATGTATTTTATGCATTTATTTATTTATTTAAATATTGCTTGGCGAAAAAGAAATCTCTTTTCTCATTGATATTCCTGGAATATTTAGAGCCTAATACGAGTTTACTAATTACCTAAAATAAATTAGCAATATTCCGCATAAACAGAAAAAGGAAAGTAAAACTTTGTCGAAATCCAACTCTGGCGCATACCGCCAGAAGTTGGGCGGTAGCAATACCCAAACAGAAGCATGTTTCTGTACGGAGCCAATGTCACTTTTTCAGAAGCCAAAGGTGGCGGTATGCGCCGGACTTGGGCGGCAACCGCAGAATTCATTTGTGTACAAAGCTTATTTTTGGCTCGGATCTTTGTGCAATCTCTCTAATATTTACCCTAATATTCTTTAAATCCGGCCATTCTCTCATTTCACCCCTATAAATACCCCCCTTATTTCATTCATTTCAATAACACACTACTATATTATTACTATGCAAAAATTTACACCTGAATAATCAAAACTTCAACTAAGTCTAAAATATACTCTTCTCAAAACAACCAAACACCATAGCATTAGCACTCTAGCATTCACACAAGGAGTATATTGAAGGCAAAGAGTACTTTCTCAAGCATCATCCCATCCCAATCCTTGGAGTTTTCAAGTTAGCTATACGGTAAAGGTCGCGAAGGCACCACCTTTTCATATTGCTTTATTCCTTGTATTTCCATCATGTACACTGGTGATTTAATTCTTGAAATCTAGTAACTCGTGTATGCACGTTGTTGAGTACCATTTTCATACATATTTTATACCCTTAACTAGTCATATTATGCTTATAATCAAGTATTACATTGGTACTTTAATTGTTTTTATAGGAACCAAAATAAAGTTCAAAGTGAAATGGAATTATACTGCATATCAGGATCAGAAGGCAAACATTGAAGGAAAGAGCAAAAGAAAAAAACATCTCATCCTCACGTGGAAGAAGAAAATAACCAAAGATGAAAGATGTGTTGAATTATTGTCAAACTTCACCTACTCTTCCATTTGTACGTTCCAGTAAGAAGCACATTTCATTGCAAGCTTTCACGGGAGGCATTTAATGCTTGGCTGCTTTTCATTTCTAGAAGGACGGAAATGTGCATTTGGTTGAAAAATCAATCAACAAGAAGCTGCAGTGTTGTGAGCTATGTTGTGAGCTACTGCTGTACCTATAGCATACTCTAGTAGCAGCAAAACATTGGAGCTTTCACATAACATTCTTTTGCTATATATACATGCCATTGCTCGGTTGTAAAAATCATCAATCCCACCGTAGCATATCGTTAGATAGCAATAGTTTGTAGTTCTTTTGTAGTAAACTCCAGCAGTTCATATACTCAATCAAAGTTCAGTTTCTTTACATTAGTTTTGTTAAAGTTGTTACTTCCTCCTCTCAAATTTTATCCAGTTCAAATACCCAGTTAGTAATATTATTCACCCTACAGTAGTTAAATTTTGGTTCGGTGGCAAACTGAAGTTTAACTACTGTCAACTGAAGTACTTAATAAGTTAGCTATACAGATACTACCAACCCAAGAAGTAAACTCTGTCCCTGTGGAAACGACCTGTACCTGCCTATACTATCTACAACAACACTGTACACTTGCAGTACGGATTTAAAACCAAGAAGTTTTTGGCGCCGCCCTCAGGGATGGAATTTTATACTATCAGTTTGGTAATCTCTTTCCTACGTTTCTTAATTTTATTTTATTTTTCTGTTGAATAGTTAGTACGCATTTTTTTTTGTTTCTCTTCTTAGCTTACATTAGCTTACGTTAGTTTTTGAGTAGTGTAGAAACTAGTTTCTTTTAGGTCCTACATGCCTACATGAATAGTAAATAGTAACTCAAATAAATGTTCTCCCTTGCGTTTGTCAGTTGCCATATTTTTTTGTACGCAAGCTATTGTAGTTGCTTTATGAACATGATCGATTGAGTACTTTAGATTTTAGCTAGTTTTGTCTTGTAGCTTTAGGTAGTTTTATTTTTGTAATTTATTTTATATCCATATCACCATATTTGTAGGTTTACATAGTACTTGTTTTGTTACGTAGTACAAAAAGTTAGCATTCTAGTACGTAGTCTTACGTTTTTTTTTTGTTAGATATATATGTCTGGATACT
The DNA here is from genome assembly GCA_900322385.1 of Pharnaceum exiguum. Taxonomy (NCBI): domain Eukaryota; kingdom Viridiplantae; phylum Streptophyta; class Magnoliopsida; order Caryophyllales; family Molluginaceae; genus Pharnaceum; species Pharnaceum exiguum. The sequence continues at coordinate 9,144 of ONZK01004105.1, forward strand.
AGTAAAATTAGATATCTGTTTAGTTTAATACTTTAGTTGATTTTTTTTTTCTAGTCTAGTTTGTTTTTTTTATTGGGCTTTATTCAAAAAGAAAAAGAAAAAGATGCATGCAAAAGTGGATTAGAAACCCAAAATCCAAAAGATTAATTCGTATTAGAGATAATCCACTTGGGAAAAAATTTGACAAAATGACCGAAGAAACTCCCCGTAGTTTGCATGATATATTTTGTCCATCCCGGTCATCTCAACCATCATGTCTGAATCTACCAAAATTAGGGGATAACATTAGCTTTGAACTTAAACCTCACTATGTGAGTATGCTGCCTAAATTTTCCGGTAGAGAAGATGCTCATCTTTTTCTTAGTGAATTTGAGGAAGTATGCTCTATGATGTAATATCCCCAAGTCCCGCTTGATGTGGTTAGATTAAGATTTGTTCCTTTCGCTTTAAAGGATGATGCCAAAAAGTGGATGAATAGTTTAGCTGTTAATTCTATTTTCACCTGGGAAGATTTTGTTAATTTTTTCTTTAAAAAATATTTCCCACATGGTAAAACTGTCAAATTAAGGAATGAAATCAATCAATTCACTCAGCCTGATAGGGAGTCTTTTAGGAAATACATGGAAAGATTTAAAAATCTGCTCTCTCAATGTCCACACCATGGTTTAGAAAAGTGGCGGTTGTGTCAAATTATCTATGAAGGTTTATACCACACTACTAGAACCATGATAGAATCCATGTGTCAAGGTGAATTTTTAGCCAAGAGTCCCAGTGATGCTTGGGAATTTTTAGAGGAGTTGTCTGAAAAAACAATGCAATGGGAAACAACTAGAGAGGATAGAGGTAGTCTTAGCTCTAAGATTGCAGCCGCAAGGGGTGTTGTTCCTTCTCTGTCTGAGAGCCATTATCTAGAGTCTAAGATTACAGCTTTAGAAAACCAAATCAAGGGTTTGTCATCAAGTTCATCCTCTGTTCATCAAGTCACATTTGAACCTTGTTCTCACTGTCAAGGTGTAGATCATGTCCTAAGTAGTTGCCCATACTTAGTCCATCCAAAACCCTCTAATCAAGAACATATGAACATGGCTTTTCAAAGGCTAAGAAATGACCCATTTTCATCAACCTATAACCCAGGGTGGCGCAACCATCCTAATTTTTCTTGGAGTCAGGGTCAACATGTAGGTAGTCAAGGACCTCAAGCCAATAACTTTCAGAATCCACCTCCATTCAATAACCAGGCACGTATGGGTGTAGTGAGACCTCCCTTTAACCCAACAGTTGCACAAAACCATCCTCCACCTGGTTATACTGATCAAGATAAAATGGTCACCGTCCTTCAAAGAACTTTGCAGTCGACTTTAGGCCCTTTACAGTCTAGCATTGAGACTATGGTTAGGGAGTTAGGTAAATTAAACATGTCAAGACCATATGTAGAAACTCAACCTAGGGAACAAGGCACTTTTCCAAGTCAACCTGAGACAAACGTAACCCTTAGGCAGGTCCATCTACTTCTGCTACAAACAGTCAAGACTCTATGAGAAGAGTCAATACAATCATCTCACTTAGATCAGGCCGTCACATAGATACCCATGTAGGAGATCATTTAGGCGCACTTGATGATTCTCAAGCTACACATGTGTCTTCCCCTTCTTCTACAGTTAGGCCTAGTCAACCTAGGATAGATGAGAGTAATTCTGAAACTCTCAAATTGTCTTCTCAACCACAATCTGTCACAATGATGAGTCCAAAGAAGAAGAGTCAGACAACGTAGCTACCAGTCCATCTCCTGTAGTTAAGGATGTTGATCCTTCAAACGAAGTTGAGCGGGTTGTCAAACCCAGTGCTCCTTTTCCCAGTAGGCTTACCAC
>ONZK01004106.1:2725-16701 GCA_900322385.1 Pharnaceum exiguum
CTTTCCATAATAAGAACATTACAACCCAAACTGAAATAGTTCGAATTATAACCAAATGAACCATCATCTAAAATGATGTAAATGGACTTGTCTTGATATCCTAATGCTCCTGCATCAGCATGTAGTAATGATAGATGACACATGTAATTATACTAAGCATACTACTTAGCATCATTTATTATTGTAAAACATTCATAAAACTATAATTGATCAAAACAAAGGTTATGTTTAACAAATTTCTTTAAAATTAACACAAGTGTTTTATAGCTTTCTTTTCTTAAAAAAAAAACAGAATTTAAAAAGTAATGAGTTTTTAATAAATTAAATTAGAATCTTAATTCAGTGAAAAATTTGGGTGCACTTGTTCCATATATGAAAAGGGTCACTAATGACTAAAAAAAGTGTCACTAACTAATCAAGTAACTAGTAACCTCTTTTTTGGCATTAATTAATTATTGAAACAATGAAAGTGGACTACAAAATATTTATCTTTCTTTTTACATGTCATTAAAAAAAGGACAAGATCAGATTAGTCTATTTTCATTCATTAATATACAAAAAGAATTATATTTTTTATTATTACTGTGTTGTAGTATTTAAAAGTTGCATATAAAATATTAGAATTTGTTAATCAAGAGAAAAAATTGTGCCCCCATCGAATTTCAATCCTGCCCCGTCACTATATAGCTTATCAAACAAACTTGACAAATGCTCAAAAGTAACGTTGATTAATAAAGAATATTCTATCGAAGGTGATAACTAATAGTGGTAAAAGCGCTTTGTGGTAAAGTTAGAGCCCTGTGGCAAATACGAAACTTAGTTGAGGATTCATTGTGTTATTTGAGCACGGTCGACAACTAGAGCGTGGTTCATGTCTGGCGAGAAGAAAATCGAGTGACCGATTAGATTGCTTTCGTATAGTAGATGTTATGGTGTTACTTATTGGGACAATTCGTGGTCCTCTAATATGGATTCAATTCTTTTGAATGACAGAGAGGGAGTTTTGCTCGACATGAGGACGTGTGATCTACATTTATTCCTTACCTTATAAAAAGAAATTTTAAAAACATAAAACATTAAAAAGTTAAGTGCTAACTCAAGTAAAGTGGCATCAATGAACAAAATAAACAAGTAGAAGGGTAATGACAAGAAAATTCTTTTTACATTGTAGTGGCATATTTAGAAAAACGAAAGTAATGTATTCGATATTCAGGCTTACAAAATTTACAATTCACCTACTTCATCAGTATATAACAAAGTATATAACAAAGTTGACACAAAATAACTTCATAATGAAGCTCTTCAATTATCCATTTTTTTAAGACTCTTCATCTCAATGTCAGCTTCCTTTAACTTTAATTTCAACTTGATGCGTAACTATCGTGATTACAAAGTTATTAATTGTGGAACAAGAAATGACTTGTTTTTGGGATTTTATGTTTAAGTAAAACATAAAATAAAAGGTATTTCTGTGAATTTTCTATGAATTGATAAAGCCCTCAAGCACCACAACTCATCACAAAGAAGAATACGAGGGTCTCTCACCAATACTATTTTCGAGTTTTATGAGTTACACACTCTCACAAAGGGAATAACATTCACAAGTTTATTATTAGAAAATTTTATACAAAACTCCCTCGGTTTTTTCCAAGTTTGTATCCAACTCCCTTTAACCTTATTTTTTTTAAGGAACTCCCTTAGAATTGTTGACTTTTGTAAATATATAGTTTTGACAAATTGAAACTTTTTTCCCCAAAATAACCCTAAGGTTTCCTTTAAACGTGTAACCTTCTAACCAAAATACCCCACTTGCTACTTGAATACTAAAAGTCTGTGTTTTCTGTCAGTAACAACAAAACTTTAGATTGACAAAAAAAAACGAAACTTTCTTCGCTTGAATTAAAATCTTTTTGATAATTTTACTCCAGGTTGTGTTATAGAGTAGCATATTACCAGAGGCAAAATCCAATCCCTTTCAAACCAAAATTTAACTTTATGTGTAATGTTTCATTCGGCATTCCACATTAGCTGACTGCAAGTTAACACAAGGCCCTTTTGCGTTAGAGAAGTGATACAGGACAAGTATGAATTGGCGTTGCTGAATCAAGTATAATTCTCTAGTCCAGATAGAAGTTGTAGATAATCAGGTGAAATTGAAAGAGCAAAAACAATGTAGGTATGTTGGGAAAAATTTGCAAGGTACTTTGAGGCAGCGCTTAAGGAAGTAAAATTGAAAGAAGGATACTATATCATGGATCCTGAAAAGGCCGTAGAATTGGTGGATGAGAACACCATTTGTGTGGCAGCTATTCTAGGCTCTACTTTGACGGGTGAATTTGAAGATGTTAAGCGTCTTAATGATCAGTTGACTGAAAAGAACAAGGAAACTGGATGGGATACACCCATTCACGTTGGTGAACTATGTATTTACAAAAGTCAACAAAATATAAGGGAGTTCCTTAAAAAAAAAGGTTAAAAGGAGTTGGGTACAAACTTGGTGAAAACCGGGGGAGTTTTGTACAAAATTTTCTTATTATTAAGGAGAAATTCTGATCACCACTCTATTAATAAAACACACGTCACACTAGCACAAATATACAATTGCATCATGATGAGTAATAATTAACCGCAAGTGCATGGTGTAGTTGTAGCTAGTTATTTATGCAAATACGGGTCGAATCCCAAGGGAACAGTTGTTAAGCCCAAACGTGTCAAATTAACTAATTATCTAGACAGTCAAATTAACTTAAGTGTATGTAGCTAAACTATTCTAGACCAAAATAATCTAAGTTACTTAGGGATAAATAAATATGATTGAAGCAAGCTAGAATAAGGATACACCACAACGACAACTAGCATTAACATGATTAATCTTCCTATATTGACACCATTATACTCTTGAAAGCGAATATGCTAAGGTAATTGCTACCCTCTCTCGAAGCAACGTAACAACGTGCTTGACTTAAACAATTCCTACTCTCATGGTAATTGAATTAACCCAAACCCATTAAGTATAAATATTCACACAGCCTCATGACAATTAGGGCTACTCTCGTGACTCAAAATATTTATGTTTAATTCCTAGGTTAAAATATTGAATTTCACCTCTCGATCCCTCACTCAAATATCCTTGATCATGCAATTATGTTGCATAATATAATCACAAGCATTATGCATATAGGAATTAAATTAAGAGTATAAAAATAATGTAATCCAATTAACCCATAATTATTGTTCCTATTAAAGGGGGGAGGGGTTATTTATTTCTCTCTCCACGTTACTCTTTTATATAATAGTAAGATGTCAATATGAGTACCTATATTTTTTTTTAATATTGGCTCCTCTAGTGCCGTCACATTTTCCTGTTAATTAAGCTTACCTTTCAAACCTTGATTAAATAGAAAAGAAATAATTAAACAAGGTATAAATAATAGAAAAAGAATAAAAACATGATGTGACAACTTTATTCGAGGGGAAAATGGTCACTTGCAACACCCCTTCCTTCTTACGTGTAATATCCACAAAATTTGAGCCTTTTAAAAGGATTAATATGACTACCTATAACACCTAGGTGCACCTTCATTTTAAGAAGCTCATCTCTAAAATCTTACAAAGTAAAGCGCGCAAGCTTTGGAGTAGTGTTAGAAGGGTGGCCTCCAAGGATGTCACTCCCAAGGTGTAGGTGATTGAGGCCAAAGTTTACTTGAAGGAGATGTGGTTTGTTGGATAAATTTCAAAACTAAGATTACATGGCAACCCTAGCCGCAAATAGGGGTGATAACGAGTCGAGCCCGAGCTTGGGTAGTCTCGGCTCGGCTCACTACTTTTTTTCGTGGGCTCAGCTCGAGCTCAAAGTTCGCCGAGCTTTTAAATTGAAGCTCGGCTCGGCTCATAAAAAAAATCAGCGAGCTTGAGCCGAGCCCGAGCTTATGTTGTCGAGCTAAAAAACTAAGTAGTTTTCGAGCTCGAGCTAAAAAAACTTATGAAGTTTCGAGCTCGAGGTTAAAACTCATGTGATTGTACCTTATTAATAAGAATGCTGAATGGTTGTAGTCAAATAAATAAGTCTAATTATACATCGTATGTCAACAATTTCAAAAGCTTTCATTAATATAAATGTCTGATTTTTTTTTTAACAATTAGTATATTGACTTATTTTTATAAAATGAAGGGAAAGAGAGAAGGGACTAGAAAGATGAAGTGCCCATAAAGAGTTGTTATTCTCATTGCCATATAGTACATATACATAGGATACAAAGTTCACTCTCATACAATGTACAATTAACTGAAGAGTCGTACAATGTACAGAACTGAAGAGTCTTGGATAGTGAAGGGTTTTGGGCATGGGAGTTGTACATCCATCTTATTAATTCTATAACACTCCCCCTTGGATGTACATCACTAAATAACGTGCCTCATTAAAAACCTTATCGGGACAAAGAACCGATGAAGGAAAAAAGAGTATACCATTCATTGAATACACTCGGGGAATGCTGCCTCATTAAAAACCTTGCATGGAAAACCTAGTGGACAAAACCATTGCCAAGGGAAAAAGAGTACAGCGCGTATCAACACCCCCTCAAACTAATAACCTTGAATACATCAATAGTTGCAACTCGAGTTTGTTGTAGACACATGTTCTCTTCGTCACTTAAGTCTTCAGGACTAGACGACCTATGAATATACACACATAGTGTCATCTCATTCAAAATTCGTTAGGAAAACCTCAATGGGAAAAACCTAATCATTTGTTATTAATACTCCCCCTGAAATTGCAATCATTTCATCATGCTCACATAAATAACATCTCAAAGTCTCATATGTCCTCATATCTGCCTCGTTAAAAACCTTGCTAGTAAAACTCTTCTGGAGAAAAACCTAAGCAAAGGGAAAAAGAGTGCAGCACTTTAATTCAAAACCTCTGTTAGATGTAAACCTCTGATGGAGGTAAAAAAAATTCATAACAAATATGCTCATTTGACAACGCTAGTCAAGTTTATCTTCCTTTTCTTCAAATGAGGATAGTCAATTATTTGTAACATAGGGTATGTGAGCATGTAATTAAAATCACATGGTGCTTCAGGGCCATTGACAATCATAAGGTAATCAACCACTTGTAATCATTTTAGTCCCCTGCCATACTAAACATCGGGTTGAGTTATAACCATTACAATCGACAATTTCGTAAATTACAATTTTACTCTCCGTCAGATACAGGCTTCCATTGCTTTGCCATATTGCATATAAGATTCTGTGATATTGAGTCACATGGTGCTTCTAGACCATTAAAGACTCATCATATTATCCATAATTTGTAATGATTTCATTGCTCTCTATGCTCAAACTTTTAAGTTGAACTACAATCATCAACAATAATATCAATGTCTAATTTTCACTCCTTAGATATTATTAATTTTTAGAGCAATGGATTATTTCAAAGCATAAGGCATAGACATCCCACTTGTCTAAACTGCCATTTTGTCGTAGAGTTTCACACTTATAAGTTCTTCGGGAACTTTATGTATACTATCTCATGCGTGCCAATATTTGTCCAGGGCACATTTAGTCCTTCTAGGACCTTCAAGGTTGCATGTTTAATAAATAATGTACGCATTATGTAATATGACTAAACAAGGTAAAAATAAACCTATATGAATAGAAATGATCAAATGACATAGTATGCATGATGGATGACATATCTTCCTAATGCGCGCGCTAATCATAGTTTAACATGCAACTTGGATATCTTGAACTTCAGGTTCATTGGACTACAGGTCCATGAGCTCATATTGAATTAATTACTTATTACTTGGTCGACCATAAGATGGACTTACATATATATTTCATATGTGATCCCTTTTCACTGTCCATCAACATTTGCATATGCATATCGGTTCCACTACATATTGGTGTTTGATAATTATATATTTCATTATTGGTGCCCGCTACTCATCGATATCTGAATACTTTCATGAGGTACCTTTTCTTTCAACGTGTATAGGCCATCTATTTTTAATTCAGATATCCATGCCTTTTCATAGGCTTGATTCATATATTATGCAACTAACCAACTGCAATGCTTGCCATGCCATTTCTTTCATTAATTATCCCATTCACATATTGGAACCGATCTCAACAAAATTCATTGCTAGTTAGCTTACATATACTTTCAATTTGGCAAGCTTACATTCTCATTTCAAATAGGTGTGGGAATGAAGCTTGTATCCTCTCCCGAAGACAAATTTAATTCCTTGAACCTCTACGAAAAGGAATGATTTTATTTATCATTCATATTGAACTTCTGGTTCATCTCTTACGACTTATTTGGGGATCAAACATTGTTAAACTTTTTACCAGCTTCAACCTATTCTCCTCCCCCTAATATGGGAAAAACATATCTTATGGGGCTTTCTCATAATCATATCCAGCTTTAAAATGTTATTCGTATTAATTTCTTGCAAATTGCTAAGGAGTTTACGAAACATCACATCTCTTCTAGAGACCAATACTTCTTGGAGGAGTTCAATTTTCAAGCAGTTGGCTTTTTTTTTAGTGCTCATATATTGCCCCATCAGTCATGAGATCATCAAAATATTGGGATCAAGTGAACTCTACGATCAAAATGGCAATCCAATGTATGGTGTACATGGCTTTCAAGCTACTTTTATGTATCATATCATAAATCATGTAGGTGAACTTCAGGTCACTTTTAAATCATGCATATAATCGAACTTCATGTTACTTTTATAGCAATTGTCATCTAATGATCTTGTTTCACTTTAACAATCCAATTATAAGATCTCTAATCTCATTTCGTCTTGCCTTCTATGTCAATATCAATATAACTTCTATAAATTAAAATATGAGCACATGTATGCATGAGAATCTCCTGGTTCTCTCTGAAAGGTAACTTTGACCCGGATGGCCTTTCTCAATTGTCGCATAGTTGTTTCACTTTCTATTGGTTAACCATTTCATGATCACCTTTTGTACATAAATTATATTTAATTCTGGCCAGATATATTGCGACATCATGATTTCATGTCTCAGGCAAGACAATAAATTTGATTCATAGGGAGAATCACTGAAGCTCAACTGGATTATTGATACATCTATCTTCTGGATAGAGTCATTATATTAATGTAAAATGTTAATAGTACCATGTACTATTATCTCCCTGTTACATATAAGTGATCAACATTATAATAAAACATATAGCAAGCTTCCAAGTCAAAAACAATTACGATACAAATTTTCTCATGAGTCTTCTGCCTAGGCCAAATAGGAAGAATATATAGTCTTAACTCTTCCAGAGCCTTAATGAATCCATCTTCGGGATGGAGCAAACATTCATTGATTATCTCCCTCTTTCAAACAAGTTATCAATAAAATTAATAATTGACTGCGGCAAACTTGTTAAAAAAAAAAAACTTTCGCATATACACACTATCACATAATGCTTGTAATGTTGCTAACTTGTGGTTAGCCATTTTGAGAGCATATATGAGACCTTATTGATCCATAGGCTTTTCTATCTTCAAGATAGTTTCATATGCAGCGCACAATTTTGTATGTGCTCTTCAGGAGCATACATCTAACAAGTGCATATATGTATCATAAATATAGCTTTATTATTGTATGAGTCAATTATGATCAACATGATAAATGATTTGTAAATTCACAATTGGAGCAAGTATATTCCACATTGTTAACTTCCCCATTTATCATACTTATCATCATTCTACCACTTTGACGAAATTGACCTTTACAAAATAAATAATTCCACGGACACCACGGCCGCGTCATCTTCCAAACCCACGACCACGACTACAGGCGTGATACATATCTTTTAGTAGGGCGTTTGTTGCATTTACTTCAGGAAATGCAACTTGAGAAAAGCCAATTTGAACGAGTTGGGTGGTTGAATTTGTACCCCTTTTCACGATATTGTTGTCATAACAAATTATAAAATAATAAGCGGCAGGACCAATTAACTAATAAAGAGGTTATATAAAAATGTTTAGCAGTCACAAAGCCAATCAAAATGCCAACAAGTATTGTTGTAATATGTAAGTGAAGATCCAAATAATACAGAAGTCTCATGGTACCGTTTAGCTACGTTTATACCAGGGGAAAAAGAAAAAAAAATCTCGCATATTCTCACCTTAAAACAAAAAAATCAAGTATTACAACGTAGTCCCAAATAGCATGCCTAATCACAATTCGATAAATGCACTAACTCACAAAATTAGGACATAATCAATATATATGGAGACTTAATCTCAAAGTAACAAAATACACAATATATCAATAGTGAAATGACAAACAAGAATTGAGCCAAAATCTACGGTTCAATACAAGACCAGGTATGCCTGCACATCCATACAAGCGGAGATTGCTGGACAATACAAGACAACAATGTCCACATTCATATTCTGCCATTTTGTTAGACTCTCTCTACATGCTAAATTTCTAGCTACCCGAGTGGTACTTCCTCTCTAAAAAAATTCCAGCTACCTTTAGGTTAACTAGTAACCGATTAAACACATGTATATATACCAACCAGTTAATACATTTACACTTGCACCTTCCAAATGTCTAACAATATTTAAATATTATAATCATCAACAAATTAATTAATATCAAATGAACTCAAGGGCAAGCAGCCATTCAACCCAATATAATCCATTAATCATATCAATTCCATGGACAAATAAAGAGACTCAAAATCATAAAAAAAAATAAAATGGTACGGCAGATACCACCAACGCTTTTGTAATTCAACTTTGCAAGCATGTCCAACTAGAATCAAGATAATCCCCAACAACAATATTCTCGTAGTTATAATGGTTGACTGGTAAAGTATCATCGAATCAGAAGATATTTGAAGCTAATAAACACTGGCAAAGAGTGTAACTACCGGTTAAAGATCCCGACTTGACAAGAAACAAGGCTTCCTCGTAATTATTTAATACAAAGGCAGAAGACTAAAAATCGATAAGCAAGCAGCAGTCATGAAGTAGCAGTCAAACTGATGTCCGTAAGTAACAGGTAAAGAAAGTTGAAACATAACTAAAGTCAGTTGACCACAACAACTTATAAGACGAAGCATAACAAATTACAAACTCGGTGGATCAACAAAAATATCCAACAGATTCAACGTTCTAGAATCTAGAGTAAAAGGTTCAAATATAGAAATCTTGCATAGTAGTTGAAAGGCTACCGTATGAATATCCTTGACATAAGACAAATAATAAGAAAAACCACGTCTAATTGTATAAAGCAGCGTCAGATCACAATTTGAGGACCATAAACACGTGCATCACACTTGCATAACAGATTACCTTTAGGACCTTTACAATCATGAGAAATGAATAATACATCAAGCGACTGAAATTCATACGGAGATATGATTATATGAATATGTAAAAGCCAGAACATAAATAGTATTTTGTAGTAACTTGTGGCCTTGTGGATACTAAGAGACTACATGTAGCAGAGTAAGTCATAATTGCATATCTATAAATCTCTTTACACAGAAATATAATTCTCATTCTTGTATGACTCAAATACTCAATGAACCGTGGTTAACCGAAGGTGTAAAATTTATTCAGCAACCTTCTTCAATATATAGTGAGTAACATAAAACATACCTAATGGTGGTTGATGGTCAGATACCTCAAGTACGAGTACGGATTTTCGAATAACTTGTGAAAATACTTTGACCCGCAAAAGAACGAAAAAAAATGACCAACCTTTTACCTACGCCAACTCACAATTTACCAGTACACTGACATGAGGACGGTAAATCCTTGCACCGGCATGGTCCTTGATTTTTTTTTTTTTGAGTTTTAGAGAGCTATTCGTGCTGCTGATAACGTTTTATAAAATGAAGGGAAAGAGAGAAGGGACAAGAAAGATGAAGTGCCCATCAAGAGTTGTTATTCTCATTGCCATATAGTACATATATATAGGATACAAAGTTCACTCTCATACAATGTACAATTAACTGAAGAGTCGTACAATGTACATAACTGAAGAGTCTTGGATAGTGAAGGGTTTTGGGCATGGGAGTTGTACATCCATCTTATTAATTCTATAACACTTATGACTTATTTATTTATTATGTAAAAAATATATCGAGCCAGCTCGTGAGCCTTCCGAGCCGAGGTTCACTTGGCTCGACTCGGCTCAAGGTAGAGGTCGAACCGAGCCCGAGCTTGGCTCGAGCTTACTCCAGCTGAGCTTTGACCGAGCCGAGCTCGAGTACCTCACGAGCCGCTCGGCTCATTATCACCCCTAGCCGCAAATGGCTGGGTGTTAAATAACCAATCAGGGTTTGACACATAAGCACTACTAATAGGAAAATGTGACGGCGTTAGAGGAGGTACACACTTTGATATAATGTTAAAACATATATGTAACCATATTGACAATATTGAATAAAAAACCCAGGTTTGGGGTTATGATATAGATCATGTACCCAAAATGGTATATTTCTTTTAAACAACTACTTACCGCGAGGGCAAATTTGTCAATTTACAAACCTATCTTATTCTCCACCAATCAGATTTCGACACGTCATCACTGTTAACAGAAAAAATATAACGGTGTTAGAGGAGGTACCCATTTTAGTACAATGTTCAAATATATAGGTACCTCTATTGACATATTAACTAAATCAAACTCCGATTTGGTATTATATTATAGGTTAGGTATCCAAAATGATATATTTCAAAAATATAGGTATACTTTAGCTATCTTTGTACAAATTTCTCTAAGTACTGACCGCGCCGGTTTTGAACAATGGAAAACCCTAAATACTGGTTGCAGTGGAAAACCCTAAATACCGACCCTAAATACCGACGACTGAATCAGTTTAAGCTGTGTGCAAACTTAAGTAAAGCTGTGTACTTAAGTAAATCTTATCTACTCTAAAATCTCTTGCAGTACACATCTTATAAAAAAACAATTTTCAATTCCGTCCAAAAAAAACCCCTTTCCATCGATTTCTAATAAAAACTTGTGGAAAATCCCAACACTATCACTGGTCGTAACTTTTTTGCGACAAAGATATGGATTATTAGTTTGACACCCTTCTGTACTTCTGTCTATTGAAAATTGTACACCGAATTGTGTACCATGCTATCATTCAAGTACCCAAAACGAAGTTTAACAAGTTTTCAAAGAGGAGATATAGCCTTATTCAAAATTAAAAGATTAACCGGCTAAAAACAAACAACTGTCTTATGATACGATAAAGAATTATAGATTACATGGAAAGAGCAATAGGACAACATTTTTTTTCGAGAAAAACTGATTGGCTTTCGGAGCCACCCGACCACAACCTCAAGTTCTCATCCTGATTTTCGGAATCAAGCTTTACCATTGCTCTTCTCTGAGAAAGCCAGAAGCATTTTGAATGGAAGCTCTGCTCAATGCCAAGAGGTTCTCAAGGAGGCCACTCGGATGCGAATTTTGTATTTTGAGAAATACAGCATCCATAGTTCGTCCCCACAGCTCCACAGCACCAACCATAAAATGCATCAAACACAGCAATCCTACATAGCGCCAAAATCACCGAAATCTCTTTTTGCAGGATTGTACACACTGAATTCTCCGAAATCTCTTTTGCCACTGGTAAAACGCCAAAGTCAAATCCTTCGCAGAGTCGTGAGTGAACAGAAGAACAAAGGAAAATAATTAACAGCTGCTAAAAGCATTTTAACCCACATTTGGAAAACCTTTGAATATCAGACAAGAACCCAGAGTCTCAGGTTTTCATGCAAAAGTCCAAGATCGAAAGGACAAAAAAAGTGTGATGGAACATAACTTTGGAAAGCAAAACACCATATCCCCCTGAATATAGTGCACTAAGTTGCCAAAATCTAACTCAGAACAAGAAATGTGAACAAAGCAAGCACTTATGCATGCAAGCACAAAAGAAGGTAGGTCATTGCAGTCAGAAAACTCATTTTGACCAAGAAATCTGTTAAAATAAAGATTGCTGGCTTGCTGCCGTGTGCATCCCATATCCCAGTGGCTTCATTCCCCACAACATGGAGTGTGAAGAGCGGTCAAAATAGGTTCAAAAATAATTTTGAAACCAAATTAAAGACATCTGCCTAGACCTGTCAGGAGATCAGTTTCGGTTTGGTTTGGGACTTGAGGTTCAAGTCAATCAATCTTACTTATCTTATGGTCAATTGTGGTGCGGAATGATTTATGAGTTTTTGTAGATAAGATTCAAAAATACATTTTTGAGTAAGGTTGATTGAAAAGTTTCGGGTTGGTTTTGGCTTGGAGCCTTGGGTGGAATCGGGTGTAGGGTCGACTTCACGTTGCAATTTTCCGTTCTATTCAGGGTTTGTGTTCGTGTTGTTCACTTCATACGTTCGGGGTGAGTTTTCCCAAGCCTTACACACAACCAAATTTCAAGTTATTAAATAAATATCAAATCACATAAATAATCAATAGGTCTCCGAAAACTTCTGTTCAGTGGTCTACCTAGATACATATCATAGTCGTCCAACTGCCCTGTCACAAAGAATCAAGGGTGCCAAGAGACAGGCTCAATCCGAATATTCAACTCTTCAACGTCAAGCATAAAATAGGAGGATGTGCATCATAGTCAAAAAAGAATATGAAACAGTTCTCAAGACACAGTAACCTACCTGTGCTTTATATCCCAACCAGCAGGGAGATGACGAGGGTGGACAGCATCGACAAACACTTGCCTCCACCTCTGACAGAACTCTCGAATTCCATCTTCTCCTTGCTCTTCAAGCAGGTGCGTCACAAGTTCCTTCCCATGAGGGCCGTGTCCTAATAATGATGCCTTTGAGGTTCTCTCACCAGGATTAGAGACAAAGATGTCGGCAGTGCTAATTGAGGCATTATTCTTCTGACTATCATTTATAGCATCCGTAGGAATATCATATTTGACCTCAGTAGCGTCACTGGTGGTCAGGGTCGTAGAGATACCATCACTGCAGGAGTGGTTCCCTGGAACATCTGATTCTGAAGGTAAAGAGCACTTGTCTACCACCAGTCCAGTTAATGTATCATCTTTGGTATTCAGTGATCGAGAACTTGAACTAGTAGTGTCCTTCGAGAAATGGTTGACATGCACTGGCGTAAGACTTGAATTATTTTCCTGAATGTTACTTGAAAACATTCTAGCTCCAGAGTGTTTATTGAGGAAAGATCTTTTCTTCTCAAATTTTCGTCTTTTTTGAGGATTCATACCGACCAATAGCGCTGCTTCAAGGTCTTCATATAATACCTCTCTCCCCCCATAATATGTCCTCACAATCTACAGATGGGACAAAGGGATAGCAATGAGTAATACCCAGAAAGAGAAACCTTGAAATATTTGAAAAAAAAACAAGGTAGACAAAACACGGGCTACCCTTAATCCATCAAGGAAATGAGAAAATCCGAAAGTATACATTTTCTTTTACGAACTCAAGAAATATATACTCGAAAAATTACAACAAAGCATGATCTGAAAATGGTTAGTTATTTTCAAGTTGCACAGAAATGGATATGGTCCCCAAACAGAGACGGGGAAGGACATGACAAATTCTAAAATGTCAAGATACAGGACAAAAACAACAACAAAAGAACATAGTCTAATTCCAAAACTGATTTGTTGGGAGGGCTAACATGGACCAAAACGAAATTTGAAGTAACACGCAGCGACACTTACCAAGTTACAACCATGACCACGCACAGACGCCCAAAACACCCACGCTCTCACACACCCACTGAAAACACAAACATGAACACATACCTACACACTAGACATAAAAACGAATTCACTCACAGTAGAACACACATACAAGCACACACCACACACACGCACACCAATAGATAAAAATAAACAAACACACCAAGATACGGAGAAGGGCCTTAGGCGGTGCCGCGGTGAACAGGGTTGTTAGGGTTTCCAGTTTAGTTTTTTTTTTCATTTG
>ONZK01004106.1:34856-47290 GCA_900322385.1 Pharnaceum exiguum
TATTCTAATTCTAACCACTTAAGGAATAACTAGAAATTAGAAAAGTACATTATTTTCTATGGAAATAAAATAAAGATACTAGAAGACTCTTAAAGGTATGACGAAATAAATCTAAGAATATCTCAGATCTTCTCGCCTAAGCAATACAACTGACATATCAACCTTGTTCCTTCGAAGTAAACCTTGTTCCTTCGAAGTAAACCTTGTTCCTTCTGCAGAACCAGCTGAGGTCGTTCCTTTTGCAGAACCAACTGAGGTCGTTCCTCCTGCCAGGGTTGTTCCTCCATTCGCTCCCGCATCAATTACAAACTTTTTTTTTTGTTGGTATTTAACGGCATCACGAGTGTGTGTTGTGGATGCTCAGTTTGGTCATCCTAGGCTTTGTTTCGACTCGTGAGGTAACCTTATGGCTACCACTTTCATAACATCGTATTTATATCATTAGAATGTGTAGTTTATACTTTGCGTTTTATTATATTGGTGTCTTTCTCAAATTTTGTGAGAACTTTTATATATTGGATGTCGATTGATGACTAAGTAGTTCGGTGGCTTTATAGTCATTTAATTCGTGCTCATATGGTGTAAGATGGTGTCTTTATATGGTGGTCATCTGTTATAACTTTGATTAGTATTTTCTTACTAAGAAGAGTGATTAAAGATTTGAATTGTGCATTTGTGAAATGGGTACTATTTGGCTATTAGTTATATATAGTGGATTGAAGACAAATGAGATGACATATGTGAAGTAGAAGTGGTTTAGAGACTCTTTGAATGTACAGTTGCATGATATCTTGGTTTTTGGTCACAGAAAGTGTGTAGAAAAGATTGTGATTTGATTAGTATGAAATCGTACACTTGAGAAGGTGTTCATTTACATTGATAGAAGTGATTATAAGAGTTTAAAAGATCTATATGTGTAAATATATGATCAAAATGAAGTGTCGTCTCTAAGTGCTTTTAGTGTTAAAAAAAAGGTGAATGATAAGTGTACGGGGCGTCGTTATTCTTAAGGCCAAAGGCGAATGAGATCGTGAGTGCATCTTATTACTTTATGTGTAACTTATTCAGTTATGATAGTATGCATTCGGTTATGTTAGTAAGTTGAGTTGTGGAACGCTTATGAAGCTCGATTTGTCTATGTACTTGAATTATTGACGACTTAGTATAATGTAAAGCGATATGGTTGTTGCGATATGGTGGTTAATCGTATGATTGCCTTGGTTTTGTTGATGATATGCCGGAGTGGCTAGTTTGATATGTGGCATGTGATGTCGCCTTAATCTCTATATAAATTTTAAACGTTTAGAAATGACATCTTTGAGATATGGATTGGTATATGGAGCGTGTTATGGTAGTAGATTGATTTACTCAATGACGTGATAGACCATTGGTCGTTGTAAGTCATATAGCTCCATTGGTTGTGATTTGTGAATGATAGTAAATCAAATAAAATACAATAACTCTTACAATGGGAAGATAGCCTTCTGACCGGATCCTCCAAAGGTGACGAACACGGGAGCCCATTAGCGTTGAACTCGGGTCAGAATTTGACCCGGGGCGTTATAGTGGGTTAGAGTTTGGAGATTATTATTGATATTATGAATTGAAAAGTGAATTGTTGAAATGTGATGTATGAATGAGAAATGATAATTGTGATATGAAAAGAATTGTTTTTATGATTACTTCTATGTCGTGACTCTATAGGATGCTAGGAGATTAAGTCACTATTGAGCGGCTAGAAGGGGGTGTGCACACTTCAGTTATGACATTGAGGAAAATTATTGCTATGGATATGAGAATTATTGGATATTGATGAGTAATGAATTATTGTGAATATTGTAAGCTGGCCAGCAGGAGTTATGTAGTAAGGTAGGCCAGAGCCTAAACACGAAAGGCCACCTCGCGTGGATGCGTATAGGAGCTAGTAGGATGTACAAAAGGCCACCCTGTGTGGATGAGTAATTAGCCGTCTCGCCTATCCCGTTCTCTTCCCATAAAGAATTTAACTAATGAAAAGAACGCTCATCGAAATGATGAGTATGGTTGAATGCTCGGGTGAACATATCTATGTGTAGTATGTGCGTATCTAGGACTATCGTTGTAAACCATATTGATTGGTTGGTAATGTATGACGACTCTTTATGATTATTTATACATACCGGTTCCATGATTTGGTATATATATTGTATTTTGGCCTTGTGTACACCTTATGACTCATTATGTGCGATTGTCGTGTGGTTTGGTGTGAATGACTATTATATTATATAATAATAACTTACTTGTGTATGTATTTTCAAATTGGGGGATATGTTCCAAGTGTTTTATGGTAGTCAAGGGTTACCAGCATGTCCGGCTGACTTTTAAATGTTTTGCTTCGGCCTGTCGCAACCCTCGCGGCAATGTCGAGGTCTTTCAGGTACTTGTATGAGACTTGTGAGCTTGGAGAGGACGCGATTCAGATATTAGGAGTGGAGTGTTATGATTATTGTTGCAAAGTAGATCATTAGATATCATTTGAGTGTGTGGTTTGTAAAAGTGAGTTAATTGCTAAGCCTTGCGTCTTGTGTGAAAAGACGCGGCGGTAATGCCCCCGAAATAGGTTGCTTCCGCTTGTGATTCACTTGGGATTATTGTTGTGGCTGTTGGTTGTTGATTGGAACTAGGTTTGCAGGATTTTGTTTAGCCCATTTTTAGAGGAAACTATGGCGAATTTTCTACAGGAATTTCCTATTTTATTATTTATTTAGCCTAGAAATTCGGGGGTGTTACAAACATAATTGAAGTGGTCATCTTAATCATTAAAACCGGGTTATTTGCTAACTTGGAATTGAACTTGCATGCTAATAACTTGGCTAATTCATTCATACATGCATCACCGACATTAGATAAATTCATTAGGTTGCTAATCCTACAACTTAAGTGGTTTTGAGCATAAGAACGTTAATTATTTGAAAGTAGAGGTAAAACCTCACCTCCGAATCCGAACGAATCTCTGGTTGCAAGATCAATTCACTAGCAAATAGGTTTTCCAATTGTTTTCCTATTTAAAAATAGTTGGTGGTGACTGCGTTCATTAGCATCCGCATTCCAACACCCAACGGGTAGGGAAACGGGTTTACTGAAGATGAACATTCCTAGTAGGGAAACGAGGGTGATTCGTCTCCCGAAAGGATTCCTAGGGCCCATGTACCTACAGCTGTACACTGCTGAAAAATTTCCTCATACTGTACAATATTTCAATAATATAGTTGTCATATCTTTATCAAACTCTACTTATCATAAGTTCTTTTTTTTTTATTTTATAAAATGAATTTCTTTTTGAAAAAAAATACATTAAACTAATAAATGACATGGCTGATGAGGTGGCGTGCTGTGTAGTGCTGAAAAAGTTCCTCATACTGTACAATATTTCAATAATATAGTTGTCATATCTATATCAAACTCTACTTATCATAAGTTCTTTTTTTTTTTATAAAATGAATTTCTTTTTGAAAAAAAACATTAAACTAATAAATGACATGGCTGATGAGGTGGCGCGCTGTACACTTCTGTAAAATTCCTCTTTAAATAGTTATAGTTACTAGATTTTAATCACGTGCGATGCACAGGTCTCCATTAAATTGTATATTCTAAAGCATCTTTCGCTTGGCTGAAAAATAGTAAAAGTATCAATTTTTTTCATTTTTGTGTAAATTTCTATGTTATTATAGTAGTTTTATCCTTTTAAATAAATTAATTTTGTCCAAATTATTATTTTCGCAAATTCTCTGTGCCACGTATTATGCTTAAGTCCAATTTTACCTAACTTGTTATGGTGTGTGGTCGTGTGTTGCTTGCCAGTTCTTATTTAAGGTGTTGTTTTATATTTCTTCAAAATTTCCTTTTTGTTCATTTTTTTCCTCTGATGTGTTCTGTTTTATTTTCATTACAATTAATTTCGTTTCAGTACTTTTTAGTTCTTTCCATTAATTAACTTCTTCTTTTTTCTAGTTTAGTTCGGTTACCAAGAAGAGTCTAATGTAGTAATCCAATATGTAGAATTACGTTGCTAACTTTCCAAAATTTAGCCCCATTTTGTTTTCACAATAATTGTTTTTTGGAATGAATAGAGGTATCTATTTTCCATTCCTTTTCAACTACTTTCTCATAGATTCCTTTTTTTAAAATATTTGAAAGATTTTATTCATTAATAAATTTGACCGTAAATAGTTCATTCTAATATGTAGGTTAAGTAACCTATTTTTGATAAATATACAAAGTGTTAACTTATTTTTTAGAAACTGAAGCGAATTGAAGTTGAATGACTTGTATTTTAAATATAGTTATATAACTAACCGAATTTCAAATTTAACACTTTTTTTTTTTGATGTTCAAATTTAACACTTGTTTCATTAGCATTTTTGCATGTTAATTTCTTTACCAATTTATACTTAATCCACTATCTTCTTACAACATGGATAAGTTATGTACAACACTTTCAATTTTTTCCCTTTTTTTTTATTGAAAATGTGAATCTATTTTCCATTCCTTTTCAAACTACTTTGGCATAAGTTCAATTTTTCTAATATTTGAAACAGTCAAATCATTTAAAATTTGACTGAAAATGGTTCATTAATTAAGATATTTCACTTAAGTAAGCTTTTTTTCATAAATATAAAAAGTGTTAACCTATTTTTTAAAACTTAAAATGAATTGAACTCAAATTGATTGGGCATGTTGTTTAGAACTTTAGTCTAGTTCAGTTGAGTCTAATCAGGTCTAGTTCAGTTTAGTTGACATTTTCTCCATTCAGCTCGTAACTTGTGAACGTAAAAAGTATTGACCCCGATTTCCATCCGTAGTTATTAGTATATCATTGAATAAAATTAAGGAAATATGTATTAATATGGTGAACATATTTACTGTTTCAATTTTATTTTCAATTTGAATTAAAATTATATATGGCTCAACTAAATTGTATTCAAGGCGAACTAAGATTTTTACAATTGGAATAAACCAAAAAAAAAAATGATTTGAATTGAAAAAGTAATGATAAAGATACCCTATTTTCTTTTTCTGAAAAAAATAATAATTAAAAAACAAATCAAAAGAAGTCGATCCGAGTCAATCGTAAGAAAAATGAAGACTTGTAACTTTCCTTTTTGTGATATCCGATTAGTGCGATGATGCATTTCGGTCGACTGCAAGTCTGCAATGCAAATTTATGTTTTGGCATAACTACTCCAGCTAAGCCCCTATAAAATATGTATTCAGATGGTATAAGCCACCCATGATTCTCATACGAACTTGTTTTTTTGGTGTACTAATGGATCTTGTTGAAAGCTTTCTTTGAAATCTATACAATGATATAAATTTATTATTTTTCTGAATGACACGACAAATGATATACTTAAATCAATACTATACAATATTTCATTTATATAGTAGTCATATCTATATCAAACTCTACTTCTCCTAATAGTCATAAGTTTTTTTTTTAAAATTTTTTTTTATAAAATTAATTTCTTTTTGAAAGAATACATTAAACTAATAAATGACATGACAGATGAGGTGGCGCGCTGTGCACTGAAGAAAAAGTTCATCTGAAATTATTGCTTAACAGGTACTATTGAATTAGACGTTCCTCATGTTAGTACACGTACTAAATAATACAAAATATATATAGTTGTCATATATATAAGTGCTAATCTATTTTTAGCTAAAAATTTCAGATGGAAAAAATATTGTACTAATGGATCTTGTTTGAAAGCTTTTTTCGAAATCTAT
Source organism: Pharnaceum exiguum (assembly GCA_900322385.1). Taxonomy (NCBI): domain Eukaryota; kingdom Viridiplantae; phylum Streptophyta; class Magnoliopsida; order Caryophyllales; family Molluginaceae; genus Pharnaceum; species Pharnaceum exiguum. Next base: position 40,623 of record ONZK01004106.1, read on the forward strand.
CCAATGATATAATTTTCTTATTTTTCTCAATGACACAACTAATGATATACTTAATTTAATATTGTACAATATTTCATTTATATAGTTGTCATATCTGTATCAAACTCTGCTTCTTCTAGTAATCATAGATTCTTTTTTTTTATTTTATAAATTGAATTTCTTTTGAAAAAAAAAATACATTACACTTAAAAATGACATGGCGGATGAGGTGCCGCGCCGTAAACTGAGGAAAAAGTTCCTCTTTAAATAGTTATTATAGATTATAGATTGGGTGTTCATGAAATATATGAAATGGGTTTACACAAATTTTTCTAAAAAAAAGGTGAATAGACACTTTTGTTTAATTATGTTGTTACAGAATTATCAATTAGACCTCTATTAGTATTGAGATTTTGAGAAATTAGAAAGTGATACATTTTCAAAGGATATCGATGTCGCGACTTCTACGACTAAAAAAAAAAAGTAATTTAAACTGAATCGAGCTGAATTGGACATAAGTTTTTAGAAGTTGAAAATTTTGGCCCATTATTATAACTATTAGCTGAATTGAACGGGATTTCTTTGTTGATAATTGATGAGCAATAGCTTGAAAAATAAGAGGTTGAAGGTAATGATATTGGTTACGTGTGTTCTTTAATATCGAATTGCGCTTAATTGAGCTGAAAACACTTAACGTGAAATAGTATATTCAATGACTTAAAATCTCTTGAACTAAAAACTGAGCTTAAACTTAACTAAACCTAATTCTATTGAATTGAAGTGAAATGAAAATTAGTTAAAATAAGTCCTTTAAAACTTACTTATGACTATAAACTTGTTTCCGTCAAATTAATTATGAACTTGTTAAGTTTAAATTTCAAAAGGAAAAGGGAAAATAAACATACAATAATAGACTTGTTTTTTAGGTAAAGGTATATTGAGAGGAGTGTAAATACGGTAATTCTACCGGGTATTTGTCACGCCTTATGACGTAAACCTAACTTTCATTTGATATTTATTTTAAGACTATTCTTAATGATGGATGTTTGAAATCTTGAGAAACGGGATTATTAGTTGTGTCCATCACCTTCCCCTCGTCTTCCTGATCATTTCAATATATAATACTTCTATATTCGGACATAAATTGATTGATTTTAGCCCATTATGGTTATTAGTCAATTAATTAGTCAAACCCAGTCCAACAAAGTCAGCCTAGTCCAATAAAGTCAGCCCGGCCCACATAAAATCAGCTGATTTTCCCTAATTTAATTAATTATTTTCTTGGGAAAGAATTAACTGAAATTATATCCAAATCCGAGTTCAAATCGACCAAGACACTGAAATTCTATCGGAAAAAACCCAGAACACGTCATACACAGATCGGACAGACCAGGAAGAGTCCTGGTCCCACAGGGAAACGTGCGCCTGGTGCACGATCGTGCCACGTGGCGGCGCACGTTTTTCTGACGAATTTTTTATCTTTTCTTTTCCCGACTTTTTCCCCAAGAAATCCTACACTATAAATACTAAGGGGTGGGCAAGATTACCCGACCCCCGCTACCCGACCCGAAATACCCGTGACCTGACCCGATTTCTAGGGTACCCGACCCGGTTTTCAGTTTAGGGTACCCGACCCACAATACCCGTGGAAATACCGGGTCGGGTATGGGTCGCATATTCTGAGTTTCGAGTACCCGTTTATACCCGTTTTTTCAAAAAAAAAAAGAAAAGAAAACTAAACTAAACCCTCATTCTCACAGCCGTCACTCACCTTTTAGTCTCTCACCTCTCTCACTCCATTGTCACTGCGCCTCTCCAACTCCTCTCTCGCCTTGAGCCACCACCACCAATAGGCAGCCACCACTCACCTCCGTCACTGATCAACTCACGCTCTCTCTCCTGCCTCCTCCTATCTCGATCTCCTCTCGATCTGGATCTGGACGACCTCCTCTAGATCTCGATCTCCTTCAGCTCACGCGCGCAGCCCATCTCGACTCCATGTCCCTCGTCACCACCCTCACCTCTTGAACTTGGTTTAATTTGTTGTGTTGGGACTTTGCTTTTGCTAAACTGTTCATTTTGAACTTGCTTTAATTTGCTACTAATCGATGTTGGGCGATTTTCACAGCCTACTGGTAATTGATGCCTTTATGGGTGTCCAACTTTTATTTTTATTTTGGTAGCAATCGAGACATTCAGCAATGCTAGCCTACCACTGCCAGTGACCATTTTTTTTATTTTAAAAATGTCAAAATTAGTAACGGGTATCGGGTACCCGAATACCAGACCCGAATAAGGCGGGTACCCGGCCATCGGGTACCCGACTTTTCCCGGGTCGGGTACGGGTCACGTTTCTGACTACGCGAATTTTCGGGTACCCGACCCGAAACTGCCAACCCCTAATAAATACCCCCCTTCAAGCCATTTTACAACCATGCCGAGTTTGATGAACTCATTCTTTCCCTCTCTAACCTAACTTAGCATACAACCACCCTTCTAAGCCCTTGTCCTGCAGTAATCACACCTTATACCTCCCAAACCTAGTATTATTTCACAATCATACACCCATATTTTGCATCCAAGTCATATTTTTGGAGTTATTAGGCGAAACCCGTCCTGTTTCTCTTGTTTTGCATACAACTAGTTCATTGGATAGTCTTACTATAGACCCCGATTCAGGTACTGAAGGCACCAATCCTTTGCAATGTAGACTTTATATGGAATACGGTTTTCATGTTTACACTTCAATTTGCCTAACATAAAAAATTTGCATAAGACATCACCTAAAATAGATAAAGCTTTCATTAGGTTGTTCAATCAATTTAAGTGTTTTAAAGTTCGCATATAAAGTTTGTTTTGGACTAGTAGGGGTAAGATTTCACCCCCGAACGCTACAACTCTCTGGTTTCATAAAACTTTGCATTGCCAAGTCCCTACGTTTGTCCCTCTCGTTAAGTTGGCAAGCAAGTGGTTTTCATTAGCTTTAATAAACTAAAGGTTTTCCAATTGTTTTCCTAAATAAAAATAGTTGGTGGCGACTCTATTTAGCATCCGCATTCAAACCACCCAACGGGTAGACGCTTGGGGCTTTTCACGCCCCTTGTATCTACAAGGAGTTAGGGCCTCTTATCTCGAGGTGATCCCTAACTATAAAAAAATATAGACTTCATTGGTGAATGCGGGAGGAGTCTCGATAAATCCATGTAAAGCTTGTTAACCCGAGCCTGATAAGCCCATCTTAGGCAGATGACGTGCCTTAAAGGCACAAACGCCATTACGGGAAAGAACCATTATGAGCCCTCCCTCAAACTAAACAACTTATCCTACAAACTAATTTACAAAATTATGAATGAAATTACACCTAAAGGCACATTCAATTTAAAAAGTGTCGATTATTACAGAAAAGTCTAAGAGCAACAATAAGTAAGTGCAACTACCAAGGTGAAGTGAAGTCATTGATGATGAATAACTTGATATAGTAACTTCTATTTTCCCTTGATAGCAATTATTATTGGCATGATAAACTTTCTAGACTAGTAAAGGTTAATCTTGAGCAAAGATGGCATAGTTGGTGGTAGTTGTGATGATGACAACCAAAGGTAACTCCACTAATGTAGACCACATGAGATAATACGAAGAAATAGTTGCTGATGACGACCAAAAAGTAACTCCACGGATGTAGACCAGAACAAAGGAGATAACTTGAAGAGAAATTAGATGGCTAGTAACTGTTGGGGCTAAGTTTGGAGGTTGGTATATGGTCGGTTATTAATTTTGTCATTTAAGGGGGTGACTTGTGCTAATTTTGGAGGGATATGGTGATATTAACGCGTAGGATTTATTTAATAGTAAACTGAAAAGATTAGTGACCTCCCATAAGAAACAAAGAAAACAGTTTAAATATGGGGCTACACTAGAGAGCCGTTAAAAAAAACATTTGTGATTTCCCATAGGCATCAAAGGGAATCCATTCAATTTATTATTAGTATAATCTCTATAGAATAAATATTATTCACCATACTAATTGATACAATGAAATAATTAACCTATTCCACCATCCATAAAAGGGTGGATTTTTATAAGTATAACTTATTAAAATTTCGAATCAAATAATTTTATACACAATCACATGCATATAATTATACAATTCATATCAAGAATATCACTGAAAAGTCAGTTTAATGAGTCGATTGGAGACTCGAATCAAATCGAATTAGAATAAGGAATCGAATCAAACTGAATTACGATTCAAAGTAATCATAAACCTGTAGATGCCCGGGCCCCGTCGCCTAATGGGAGATCATTAATCCCCGTTCGTTTCTAGGTAAACCCGATTGTCTACCCGCTAGGTAGGTTTGAATGCTAATGCTTAGGAGTCGTCACCAATTTTATTAAGTATAATTACAATTAGGAAAAAAATTGGAAAACCTTTTTATATTATTTGCCTACTATGGCTATGGTGATATTTGTACGGAAATGTAAATGAAAATGCCACTTACTTATCATTATAGACAAGTAAGGTTTTAACCAGAAAACTATAGTGGTTCGGGGGCAAAATGTGTACCTCTACTAAGCAATTAATACGATTATATGCGCTTTAACCATACAGATTGATTAAACAACCTAATAACAAATATTATCTAATTTAGTCATCTTAAATTACATGCAATTTTGTAATTAGCCAAGTGTAAACATGCCACAATATTCTATTTATTAGCACATAAGGGTTAATTTACATGTTAGTTACCACTTTGAATATTTATAGGCTACGTTACATAATATGGGTGATAAAAATGGGGTTAGTGCCTTCACTACCTGAATCGGGGTCTATAGTAAGACTATCCAATGAACTGCATGCAAAACAAGAGAAACATGACGAGATTTGCCTAATGACTCCACAAATATGAATAATAATGCAAATATAAGCACTAAATATGCAAGGTTGGGGGATATTAGCTGCAAAGTAACAAAGGCTTAGAGGGGTAGGTTGTATGCTAAGATAGGTTTAGAGAGAGAAGAATGAACTAATCAAGTTCGGCGTGGTTGTAAATGACGAATGTGCTCGGTATTTATAGTGTAGGGTTGCTTGGGGAAAAAGACAGAATCAAAATCGGATAAGAATCCGAGCCAGAAACGTGCGCCACGCACGCCACGTGGCGTGTCGTGCGCCTGGCGCACGTTTCGTGCGGGACCAGGAGTCTTCCTGGTCCGTCCGTTTTGGATATACGCGTTTTTGTCTTTTATCCGATAAGTTTTCAGTGTTTCGGCTGTTTTGAACTTGGTTTAGGATAGATTTTAGGTTAATTTTCGCCAAGAAACTAATTAATTAAATAATTAATTAATCAACTGATTTTTATTGTGGGCCGGGCTGCTATTTGTCTGGACTGACTTTATTGGACTGGGCTGACTTTATTGGACTGGGTTTGACTAATTAATTGACTATTAATCATTAATGGGATAAAATCAATCAATTTAAGGCCGAATATAGAAGTTTAATGTATGGAAATGATCAGGAAGACGAGGGGAAGGTGATGGACACGACTACTAATCTCGTTTCTCAAGCTTTCAAACAATTGTCATTAAGAATAGTCTTACAATAAATACCAAACGCAAGTTAGGTTTATATCATAAGGCGTGGCGAATACCCGTTAGAATTACCGTACTTACAAAACTTTATTCACGCCATCAATAGACAAGGCGGATCGATTTCGAATTGAACTAACAATCGAATTGAATTGGAGCGAACTAAGACTGAATCGAGCCGGGTTGAGTTCGAGTCAATTCAGACCTTTGGCCAGCTCTAGCTGGAAATAAATGACAGAGCTGAGACGGAGAAACTTAAAAGCTGCTCAAGGAAGTTATTGTTCTGAATCTTCATTGGTTGGTCCTTTACCCCTTGATCGAAAGGACATTTTTTCTCCAAAATCTGCACGTGTTGAGAGTGAATTATACAGAATGATACAAAAGACTGTGTCGAATCTAAAAGATTCGTAAAAAAGAAAATTGAATGAAGATTTTGGCCGGAACATAGTTTGGGGAGAAACGGAGCAAAAGGCCACATGTGGCATCGGGGATAGTTAAAATACCCATATGACAAAGTACCATACCTTAAACATCTGGTAATTTCCGGTTGGTACGTAATAAGGAGGTGTTTGAAAATGTCAAGCCAATGCCACATCACCTGTATTCAGCTCCTCACAAATTATGCTTGAGAATTCCTTACATCATAGCCACAACATTCCATTCCCTCCACTCCTCCAATGGCATGAGTACACCCACCTCCCCATTTCCCGAAGATCAATGTAGATGCTTCCTTTGAAGCCACACCGGGAAAATCTGGGCTTGGTCTAGTTTGTTCGAGATCAAGAAGGAGCTTGGGTCCTGGGATTGAGACACTCTTTGTTTTGTATTGATGTCACATCCAGTGAAGTGGAGGCCATCTTCCTAGCACTATAATGGATTGGGGAAATTCTTTTCTTGTGTAAATTTCATTGTTATCTCAAATTGTATGAATGCTTTGAAGGTTATTGTAGCCAGTGATTAACACCATGTAGATACCGTATTTTGTACGGGGTATTGCCATGCCTAATGACGAAAATCCCAACCTTATATCCTTCAATTAGCTTGATACTCTATTAATATGGGTGCGTCGGTGCTTGAGAAATAGATTGAAGTCAATTCCTAAACCT
>ONZK01004109.1:3363-27310 GCA_900322385.1 Pharnaceum exiguum
AATAGCATTGTTAGTTCTTAATGGGGGCAAAAAAGGGTAGCTGTTTGGGAGCCCCAAATATAAGGATTTATGAACCTGTCATGGAGAGTCCGGAAAAAGACGAGGAACCTACGAACCCTAGTCCGAAAAAGAGGGATGAACTTGCTATCCCTCGTCTGAATCAACTTTGCAACCCTTTTCCCAAAAGAGTCACGGAACTCGCTCGCCCTAGTCTGCAAAAAGAAACTGGACCAACCCGCCGTATTCCCCACACGGAACCTACCAGCCCGATTTGAGAAAAAAATCATCTACCTCCTAATACGATTTGGAGAAAAAACCATCAACCTACCGGCCCGATTCCCCAAAAAAAAGCTAAGCCAAAACAATACGAAAAGAAGACTTTTTCTTGGAACGACAGAAGGGTGGGCTGAGAGCTGTACTGAAAGCGGAAGAAATGTTCTGCTCGCGAGAAAGTATGGTCAAGATCTATGCGCAGATGACTAGAAAATCAAAATCGGTGATATTGAAAGATATGAAAAGGGATTTTCTAATGACCGCCGAAGAAGCCAAAGAGTATGGAATTCTAGATCGAGTCGTACTCGCTCCCGAATGAGAGAACGGAAAGGCGGAATTATTGGAAGAAAGAGGAAACCCATCAATTTGACGATTTTCTCGTCTTGATGGGTTACAAAATTTCCAAACTTTCTAGTTATTTCGAAGAAAAACACTAAAAAAATCGATGATCATTTCAATCTAGAAATAACATAGATTACAAAAATGAATTAATCCAAGAAATAAGGAGGAAACATGCCACCATTTTAACGGTTCGAAGAGAGATATTGGGAAATTACAGCATCCATGAATAGATTTCTCGAGGGAGAGCTCCTTGAAAAGCGTATTCTATATCTATAGGAATTTATTAACGAACAGACGGCCTGTAAATTTATGGGACTCATCCGGCTTTCCTATCTCAAAAAGATAGCCAGCCGATTCAGTTAATCCTCAATTCCAAGGGGCAAAAGCCAGCGCCATCCTTGATCTTTACGAAGCAGTCCAGGAGAGTAATGTTAAGATCGAGACTTTGTGCTTGGGAACGACATTATATGGAAGTTCATTGCTCGTTGCCTCAGGGACCCAAGGGTTACGAGGGGCATCCCCTTACAGCCTTTTGAGTCTCGGGGCCCCCTTGTCCGCAGACGCGAGCTTGTCCGACGAAAATGGGGCAACCCTTTTCAGTTATTGAAAAAGATATGGAACAAAATACCGTAATGACGGCATAAGAGGCCAAAGAATATGGGCTTCTCAATCGAGTCTTTTTCCAACGAACTTGATTTTAAATCAAACTTGCTTTGAAATTGCTGAGATCGTTTTTGGGTTCTTGTGACTTTCTGGTTTCGACAAAAGTTCCAATTGGATAGAAGAATTGAACCGTCGCGGGTATAGTTTAGTGGTAAAAGTGCGATTCGTTTGATTAACCCCTTAATAAGTTAAGGGGTGATCTAGTCGATTTGATTATTATTCCGATCACAAATATTATTTCTTAAAAGGAAGTAACCCTTTCCTTCTCAATGAGAAATTTGAGAGAAATTCGAAATTCTCGTGATTTGTATACAACAGTGACAAAATGAAAATTTGGGTTAGGAAATTATGAAACATGAATTTTCTTTGAATTGGAGCAAGATTGCAATAAATGACTAGAAGTAATAGATCCATGGATCAAGATCGAAGAAGAGGTTTCTAATCGTAACTAGATTTTCTATCTTTTTTTCGCTCTAGAAGCAAAAGAGCTAGGAAATGATGACTTTAGTTTACTACAGTCTGCCAAGGTCTTTCTTTTTTGTTTCGTTTTAGCTCGGTAGAAACATAAACTTTTCCTTAAGATTCTTTCAAATAGGCAAATAGAAATAGAGAACGAAGTAACTAGAAAGAGGTTAGACTCCTTTCTTGTAGAAGGATCATCTAGGAAGCAAGTTGTTTTAAAGAAAATGCATTCATACATAGTTTTGTTAAGACCAGCAGATGAACATACAAAATGTTTCTCAAGTACATGCTTTGTACTTTTAGTGGATTGCCTAACAGTTCCCTTCCTAACACTAAAACTAATGCACCTTTCGGATCGGACAACTCTCGCACCAAAATCGGTACACATCAAAGCATCGTCAGTACTATCAAAAAAAAAACCATTAAGATCGCCACCATTATCCATCAAGCATGAGTTGTCTACAGTGTTTGTTAGTTTGACCAGAGCATGATTGGTCAACAGTTCAACACAATTAGCATTTGTAGAATCATCAAAATGAGGAGCAAAATAAGAAAGAATATAAAACAACTTACAATATAAAAATAAAACACAACACACACAATATATAATAACCCCTGCAGAACGTAACAATGACCCTTGTTACTATAAATAATGACCCCTAACATAAAATTTAACAAAACATGCAAAACAACATAACTCAGAAGTAAATACTGACCCCTACAGAAGGTAACAAATACCCATGTTACTATATATAATGAACCCTAACATAGATTCAACAAAATTGTAAACAATAAGTAAAAATGAACCTGCAGAACCTAATAATGAACCCTGCAGAACATAATAATGAACCCTAAGCATAGAATTATCAAAACGTACACGCGACACAACTAAAACTTAATAATGACCCATACATAACCTAATAATGACCTCTTTTTCAATGAATAATGACCTCTAAGCATAAATATATCAAACTACAAGGAAAAATACATGTAGATACAGGGGGCGTGAAAAGCCCAAGCGTCTAGCCGTTGGGTGGTTTGAATGCGGATGCTAAAAAGAGTCGCCACCAACTATTTTTATTTAGGAAAACAATTGGAAAACCTTTAGTTTATTAATGCTAAATGAAAACCACTTGCTTGCCAATTTAACAAGAGGGACAACGATATAGGGACTTTGGCAATGCAATGTTTTATGAAACCAGAGAATTGTAGGGTTCGGGAGTGAAATTTTACCTCTACTAGTCCAAAACAATCGTTATATGCGCACTTAAAACACCCAAGTTGATTGAACAACCTAATGCAAGCTTTATCTATTTTAGGTGATGTCTTATATATGCAAGTATTTGATGTTAGGTGAAGTGTAAACATGCAAACCGTGTTCCATGTAAAGTCTACATTGCAAATAATATGATAATTGACGAAACAGATTTGAAAAGGGTTGGTGCCTTCAGTAACTGAATCGGGGTCTATAGTAAGACTATACAATGAAATAGTTGTATGCAAAATAAGAGAAACGGGACATGATTCGCCTAATAACTACACAAAATATGACTTGGATGCAAAATATGGGTGTATGATTGCTAAATAATGCTAGGTTTGGGAGGTATAAGGTGTAATTACCGCGGGACAAGGGCTTAGAAGGGTGGTTGTATGCTAAGCTAGGTTAGAGAGAGAATAAAGAATGAGTTCATCAAACTCGGCGTAGTTGTAAAATGGCGTGGAGGGGGGTATTTAAAGTGTAGGATTTCTTGGGAAAAAGTGGGGAAAAGAAAAGATAAAAATTCGGCTGTGAAACGTGCGCCAAACGTGCGCCGGGCGCACGTTTCTTGCGGCCCACGCACGCTAGTGGCACGATCGTGCGTCAGGCTCACGTTTCCTGTGGGACCAGGACTCTTCCTGGTCTGTCCGATCTGGATATGACGCGTTTGGGTTTTTATCCGATATAATTTCAGTGTTATGGTCGATTTGAACTCGGATATAATTTCAGTTAATTCTTCCCCAAGAAACTAATTAATTAAATAATTAATTAATTAGGGAAAATCAGCTGATTTTATGTGGGTCGGGCTGACTTTATTGGACTGGGCTGACTTTATTGAACTGAGTTTGACTAATTAATTGCCTAATAACCATAATGGGCTAATATCAATCAATTTATGGCTAAATATAGAAGTATTATATATGGAAATGATCAGGAAGACGACGGGGTGATGAACACGACTACTAAACCCGTTTCTCAAGTTTTCAAACATCCGTCATTAAGAATAGTTTTAAAGTAAATACCAAATGCAAGTTAGGATGACATCGTGAAGGGAATATAGCTAGGATTTAATGGAGAAGAGAGAATTTGTTTCTCTCTCCTAAACACGAAAGGAAGGAAGAAAGGAAAAGGAAAGAGAAGGGGAAGAAAAAGGGGAAAGAGAGGAAAGGGGGGAGGGAGGGGGGAGGGTACAAGGAAAAAGACAAAAAATATCATTAAAGAGGAAATATTTACAAAATTGCCACCCCTCGCACGGTAGGCGTTGTATGAGACGATCTTATGCAAATTTTTGTGGAAAATGAAACAGGTGCACATAAGTTTTGAGTAATGTTAATATACCAAATTATCTCAAATTGTAAGCAACCTTTTTTAATTACTTTTAAATAAAAAATAAAAACTATAAACAAAATATTGTAGAAGGTAGCCAATTAATTGAGAAAAAGTCAAGGAGAGCAGTCAATTACAGAGTTACAGGGGAGATATCCAAAACCTTCCGAGATGGTATAAAACAAAAATTCCGTACGCATGCATTAACCAATATAGATATAAAAATGTATTTAAATTGGTGAAGCCAGTAGCTACAGAGATCAACACGAGATAAATGGTGGCTAGTGAAAACATCCTTAAAACTTTTGTTCGTCAGGAAGCTGAAAAAACGAGACACCAATTCATTCTCAATTGGCCAAGACCTCACCATCCAAATCAAAGTCGTTTTCTTGACCTTCCATAGCATGACAAGATTTACAAGTAGCTATAAAAGACCTCAATACCCTGTATATAAGCCCTTCACTAGTACACCCACTAGTCTCCTTCTTATGGCCCTCCTCCCGCTTCTTATTCTTCGGGCTCGCCGTGGATCCCACACTGCCACTGTCTCTCCTCCCTCGCCTCGATCGACTGGGCCCTAGAACCGGTGCTGGGGTGATGAATTGCCACCTTTTAGATGATCCCCCAAACGCTTGGTAATAATTACCATAATGAGCCGTCAACCCGGGGCTAGTAGCATTCCTTTTCTCCCTTAAGCTCCTCATCATCCTCCTCTGGAATGTCCTTTTCTCTGAAATCTCGCTCGAGCTTGTCCTGGCGCTGCTGCTCGTGCTGCAAGTGCTCTTGGTGCTATTGCTTCTCGATGACATGAAAGAGTCTTTGTTGCTCATACTGCTCCCCACGCTAGTTCCCCTGGACAAGTTTGCGCTACTGTTGCTGTAGTAAGAAGTAGCAACATTGTCCTTCCCTGAGAAAGAGTTTCGAGAGCTTGCTATGGGAAAGTCGTGGGGGAGAAGGCGACCATTGAGGAAGAACTGGTCTGCAGGAGAAGCGGACCTCTCTGTAGGATCATCAGCAATTGAGGGAGACAACAGGTTTGGTGTAATGCAGGACTCGAACTCAAACTCGGACGACTCTCTTTCAACATCGTCCGTGGGTGTGCCTGGGAAGGAGAACATTTCCGGAGATGGTGAGGTTGGGGAGTCCATGAATGTTACTGTACTTGTAATTTGATTGCTCTGTGGACTGTGGGCATGTAAGTGGGTGAATTGATGATGTCCTGGTTTGTTTTTCTGTTTGTGTTGTGCAGATTATATATGGAGTATTAGCTAAACAGTACTGCCTCTTTGTGTGCGATATGGGATAATATTGTGTGTACTTTACTACTTGAGCAGTATTATTTTACCACTAACCGGGGAACAGGGAGAAAAGAAGGATGGGCCCTGTGTTGGGCCTGTTGGGAAAGGCGTAATTGTGGTCCAAAGAAATCATGTTAGTCTTACTTGACAACTCAATTTCACTTGAATGCCTATACTTTTTTTTTTAAGGGAAATGCCTATACTTCAGTCGTTGTGTATTCTTCCTTTTCTTTCCGTTTGATTTTCTATTCATACACTTCCGCTCTAGTTTAAAATGATGTTTACACATTAATATGACATAGCCATTTTATATAATCTTTACAAATCAATTGGATGTAGTGTTTATCAGAGGGTAAAGTTTCAGTGTCTCACCAATATTTCAAAAGACGGCATCAATTTGTTTTATTCCTTTTCTTCCATCAAATATGTTGTTCGTTTATCTCCATAAGTCAAAATGAGCAAAAAGTCAAAGATATCTTTTTTAATGAAGGTGTATTATATAGGACTTGAACAACTCTCTTTCCTGAAAAAAATTTTTATTTTACAAAGGTGTAAATCTTGTTAAAACAAAAGGAAAAGACGCAAAGATAATTTTAGACCGAAAGGAGAACTAGTATTAGAGAATTCATGTAAATATATATATATGAGAATAGGTGTTAACGACATAATGGTAATTAATGAGCCCTCGGATGGTCATTTAATGACCCACATATGGCTATTAATAATGAACATGTCTCTTATATAAAACGATATTTTATGATATATGGTTGACAATAAGCACTAATGATTTCTCAATACTTTAAAAAAAAACGGTTATGATACCTTAATCATCCTTTGTAGATCAGTCATAAATGTAGCCATACATATGGTATTTCTTGGAGTAGTTGGGAATATCGAGGCCAAGTTACATTTTGTTTGTCTACATTACCACTTATTTTTGTGGATTCGAACCACTGCCACAAGGATTATAGTTAGGGGTCGTTTGGATAACCATAGGAATCTAAATACCATGGGAAAGATGGATTAATGGGATTTTCTAAAGCAACCTTACAACGAGGGTAAATCCCATTCAATGGGGGTGCTTGGGGTCAAGATGTACGCAACCTTACACCTGTTTAAGAAAACAGAGAGGTTTTTTCTGAGATTGACCCATGCATTGTTGTATTGAAATATTGAAAATCTCAATCGGTTTAATTGAATGGATTATTAAACAGGTTAGGTTTGGGTTGAGATTCTCAACCCGAGTTTCACCCTCTCTAACCCACATAACCAAACGGGTTGGAATCAGGTTAGGTTGACCTTAATATAACCACTTAACCCGATAAAAATAAAGCTCAAAATAATATCATATTATATTATTTAAGGAAAAACAAACAAGAATAGCCCAATATTCTGGCATTCGCCATAAACTTTTTTTCTCAAGTCCAAGTCAATTTTTTCGTCTTCTTGTTAATAACTTAACACTATTACACTACGGTCTTTCATAATTTTTAGGTTAGTGTATTGAATTCACAAAAAAAAAAAAAAGAAACATGAAAAAGTTAAACGGGTTGACTCGGGTTCGACCTGTTTAATTTAAAGGTTAGGTTCACTTCAGTTAACTTTTTGACCCGTTTGAATAAACAGTTTGGGTCAAGGTTATTAGCAATTGTCAACTCGTTAAGTCTAACCCGCCCGGCCCCAACCCAACCTGATTGTCAGGTCTAGTTTTAAGTTCAATTCATTTCTATATTAGTCATTTTAACTTCATTACATACATCCACGACCCTGATTACCCCGCCCATTGAAGGCGGATTACATTCTTTTGTTGTTATTGTTAGTTTTGTTTAGCACAAATACGGTTTTCTACGGAGGTACGTAGTATACACCCCAAAAGGGAAAATTCTATCATAAATATATGGGTGTACCTAACACCGTACACTACCCTTTATAACTAGAGGATATTAAATATTAGGTTTTTATTTTTATTTTTTTAAAGGAGGACGTTGACCCTAAAACGAGAGTTAAAAAAAAGAGGGTGTTGACGTAATTAAGGCACACCCAGGTGTACGTGATAAATATTCATGCATAAGCTTACTTAGTGCACAAATTTTCAAGTATTAGAGTTCTATGGTTGAATATGAAGCATATAAAAAATTAAATATTATTAGAATTGTGTGCTTAAACATTTAAAAGAACGAGCAAAATGCAGAGGCAGAGGCAGGGTGTTAGAGGGTGGTGCAGCCGCACCACATGAAGTTTAGATAATGTATACATTCTTCATGTTTTTATCAATAGTGAACTGTGGATAAATGGTTAAGAACTATCTCCTATAGCTCTCTATGGTTGGAGTTCAACCCCCTGCACTACCCGTAATCCCATATTGTGAAATTGCAAACACCTAGTACGTAGTTTACTTGAGTTCAGCTCAAGTTGTTCTTTTTATTATTTCATCTATATTAGGCAGCATTCAAATAATACTCCAGTTCAGCTTAATTCATCCGGTTGGTTTCGGTAACTTAAAACCATGCACTCAATGTAGAGGCATTCGAGTATATATACTACACTAGACATCCAGATAATCTCATTGCTTGAAAAGACCATAAATATACAAAACATGGACATTGATTAGGCCAGACGCTTTTGTTCATCAGGCCAACATTGAGATGTTTTTTATTTGTCTGGAGCAACGAAATGAATTTCCCTTGGGATTTCCGAGTACTCGATCATGTCAGGGTCTCAGGGAGTAATGCAACAACAATAAAAGGTTACGTACGTAACTCATAACTTCAAGTTTAAGATTCTGTAGTTCATACCCTTTGATAAATTAAACCCCTAATCAATTTGACATCAACCTTACCAACAACAAAATGGGCCAAAATGAATAAATAACTAAAGGCTCTCTGTGTCGAATGCCAAGTCAGAACTGCGAAGGGAACCAATTCTTTTACTTAAACAGCATATTTTGGAGAATCATAACATCCTGTTTTGCTGGTGATGTATGTGAGATCCGATTAATTATTCTGCAGGTGCACTATAATGCAGTTGGTTTGGCCATCTTTAGCGATCTAAGTCATCCTTTTATGAGACAACTTTAATTCAGCATGTGCCAAGCTACAAATTTTTATTGGACGACTTTAGTTCTAGTCTGTTAAAATCCAAAAGAAAGAAGATTACTTCGATGTAACTGTAAAAAAATTACTTCGACGTAGCCCTTTTCCTAGCCTTCTTTTTACAAATTATATTTAAATTGTATTCTTTATTATATGATCAATGCTTAAATTATGTTGGCTCGATGTTACAAATCTCACTATGTGTACCGAGTTTGTACCGTATTTCAAAAGTTATAATTTGTTGTGTTGGGCACTTGGTCACACCTAGACGGTACTTGTTAATTCAGGCAGGCGGGGCCGAGTCTTTTCGGGTTCGGGTCAATATGGGTTTGGGTCGGCCTAACGGGTCAAATCCGTCTTTATTTTTAAAAAAAACTTGAAAGTGTATAATTTTGTAAAATTTCTTTTTTCTTCAAAATATATGAAAATGGGTATTTACAAATAGTGAACAGAAACTTAAGTTTTTATAAAAATTCTATATATTTAATTTGTAAGTAAAACCTGAAATTTAAAACAATATAATAAAATATGTTTAAAATAATGCCTTGAAAATTTGTATCCGTACGTATAACCCCATTTCATATGATGTCGCTTTGGATTTTTTTCAAGCTAAATAGGCATCGTTTTAGTGTTTCTAAGGACAAAGTAAATTAACAATTATACTATTTTTATGGTCTAACAGGGTTGGGTCATTTTCGAATTTGGGTCCATACTTTCGAGTCTAAGACCTTAAAAGGTCGGATCGGGTTAGCTTTTGACAGGTCTAGTCACACCCACTTAGTTAAGTAAAGAGAAAATTTTGTGAGAACGAGCTTTATACAAAAGATTGTTATCAATGATCGAAAAAGGTTGATTTATAACCTTTTGAATAGTCAATAATGAACCAATATAATTTATGAAACTGGTTTCACATAATTTTTTTGATGTTAAGAAACAAGGCATATGCACCACAAAAGTGAGCAAATATATGTTCCATACATTTTTTAAAAAATGAAAAAAACCTAGGTAAATTTTTCAGGAAAAATATATGTGAAACTATTTATAATGTTGATTTCACAAACTTTTCACTAAATGGGAGTTGTACATATTGTTTACCATTGAGAACACTTGACGTGCACGGTCCAACGAGATTTATAGTAGTAGCTCTGATTGGCAACCATTTTTCGGATGTACGTTGAAATCTAAGGTAAAATTAACTTTATTTATTTAAATCAATTCAATAACCGTGTACATTTTGTAGGTACATCTCCTTGACGATTATCCTTTGCCTATGGTAGGTTCACCCTAGTTGGAGTGTCCGTGTTTAAAGAACCTTGACTCATTGTAATGACCAAATCCAACAAAGACTGGGAATCATTCCTAACTGTTGTCCAACTGATATAGTGAATGTTAATCACTATTTTTTTATTAGTTACTCTTCGTTGTTTTTAATTGTACTATTGATATTATTATCTACATTAAATTTTAATTTGTTATAATCTTTGAGATTCTTTTCTTATTGTTTATATTTTCTACTTGTCAACACCACAAATAAAATTAACAAAGAATTTTTTTGTAGGAATCACTAACAAAGTAACATCTACTGAAAATAATAATGAATTACGTTTCTCTTTTTTGTGAAAAACTCTCACATTTCATAAACCAAAAATAAGGCAAAATTGCCCAGAATAATCCCTACTTGATGCGATCTACCTAACATATTTCATACTTGAGAAGTAGTCGGGCGTACGGATGCGATGTTAGTAGGTATGATTAATCCCTACTTGAAAAAATAGCCGGAAAGATAACTTCAGTTAACTATTGCGTTAAATTATTATATTTTTTTTTGATATTATTCTTTATATTGAACAAAAATAAAAATAAAATCCCTACAAAATACTTTGAGTATTATACTCCACTCTCTCCTTCATTGCTGCCTAATCTCCCTCACGCTCACGACTCACCCAGATCGACCCCACACTCTCTCAAATCTCTCATTTTCAGTTTTTCTTTTTATTTTTTATGGTCTAATTTCAGATATTGATACCTCGTTTCACTTATTTAATCTCACTTTCTTCTAATTAATGATTCATTTCTTTTGGTTAATTAGGTGGTACGAATATATTTTTAACTTTATGGGTGATTTTTTGGTTAATTAGTTAGTACAAAATACTTTGAGCAGGGACGGCTTAGACTTTGTATAGGCCATGTGCGGTAACTGAATTTTCAGCCCTATACTTGAGGATAAACAAAAATAATTGAGGCCCTAAACTGTCAAAATTCGCCGCTTAAGAATATTTTCGACGCTTTCTAGTAAATTTCCACACTAAAAAGCGTTACTATAAATTCTAATGGTGTGCTTCTACGCTTAAAAGCGTTAGTACACCAATCGCGACGATTAAATTTAGCTTATTGACGCTTTAACGCGTCGCAAATGTACGTTTTTTCGACGCTTTTTGGCGTCGATTTGTACTTTCAAATGAACTATGAGGCCTTTTTGCAACTGAGGCCCTGTGCGAGCAGACCGCTCGCACCGGGACTTCTGAGGGGTAGAGCGTGGTGGTGGAGACGGAGGGATAATAAATGTAATGTAATACCCGAAATATTTAATATCTAAATATTTAAAATTAGGTATTTAAAATTGATTTTTAGAATTACTATTTATTTCTAAGAATTTTTTGGGAGTGTAGTTTTATTTATAAAATTATTTTGGGTGTTTATTTATCTCTTTTAAAAATAAAATAAACTAAAAACTAAAAAAGAAAGAAAAACCAGATAAGGGCGTTAGTCATGTTGGACTGCTGAACTAAACCGACCGATCAATTATCTCTTCATTTGCTTAATGTGCCAGGAACTAGGTTCTCTTATTAATCTACCCCCCTTAAAGGAACTTTCGTCCTTGAAAGTTAAAGTTAGCACTCTCGTATACATACAAATAATCAACCCGATTTAATCAAACATGTGGGTTTGGGCCCACTAACTCGAAACACTTTACATCACAAGAGCACATAAATATATGTCACTTAAGCACATAAACACAAAACGTGAGAACAAATCGGCTTTCCATTTATTAACCTATGTCTTATTATTCCATTTTAGTGCTAAACACTTATCGACGTTCGATATGAAGATCAAAACGCCGTGAAGAACGCAATCGCTCTATGATACCAATTTGTAGCACCCCCAAATTTATACAATAAAATAATATATAGATAATATATTTTGAGTTGAAAAATCTTAATATTTAAAATTTAATAAAATAAGAATTTTGTTATCTCTAGCGGAAGAAAATATTCAAAATACAAAACCGAATCATGCATATTACTGCCACACTTATAAATACAATAAAACTAAACTCGACTTACAATTCTAGGTGATCTATTAGTATACAATTAAAGAAGTGATTACACAGTTAGCGGCAAACGCTCATCCTTCTCGCCATAACTGCAATAAAAGACCTGCAATATAATTATGCTCGCAATTTGAAAGTGATATCCAATAGGTCGTCACAGACCCAACCGAAAAGGAAAGAGAGAGATCAGAGATGTGAGTGAGAGAGAAGGGAGTTCAGAGAGGGAGAGAGAGAGTGGAGTTGTGGTGTCAGGTTTATGTAGAGGAAGGAAATGAGAGATGGAAACCATTATAAGAGAACTTGGCTCCTGGCACATTAAGCAAATGAAGAGATAATTGATCGGTCGGTTTAGTTCAGCGGTCCAATATGACTAACTTCCTTATCTGGTTTTTCTTTCTTTTCGGATTTTTTTATTGTATTTAACCTTACACTTATTTTGAAGAAATATTCTGAAGAAATAAGTGTGGCTCTAATATCCCCGATTTGGTTTTGAATTTTGAATATTTTCTTCCGCCAGAGATAACACAATTCTTATTTTTAGAAAATAGTTTTAAATATTAAGATTTTTCAACTCAAAATATATTATCTATATATTATTTTATTGTAGAAAACCGAGGGGGTTACAAATTAGTATTAGAGCGCGGTTGCGTTTTTCATGGCGTTTTGATATTCATATCGAACTCCGATGAGTGTTTAGGTTTAAAATGGAATAATAAGACATAGGTTAATAAATGAAAATGCGATTTGTTCTCATGTTTTGTGTTTATTATGTGCTTAAGTGACATGTTCTATGTGCTCTTGTGATGTAAAGTGTTTCGCGTTTGTGGGCCCAAACCCACAAATATATTAAATATTTTGGGTATTACAATGATTTTTGGCATTAGTATTTATTTGTGAGAATGATTTTGGGAGTGAAGTATTTATTTATAGCATTAATTTGGGTGTGTTTATTTATCTCTTTTTATCAAAAAAAGGACTGAAAAGAAAGAAAACCAGATAAGGAAGTTAGTCTTATTGGACCACAGAACTAAACCAACCGATTAGTTATCTCTTCATTTGCTTAATTTGCCGGAACCAAGTTCTCTTATATTGGTTTCCATCTCTCATTTCCTTCCTCTGCATAAAACCGACACCACAACTCCACTATCTCTCCATGTCCGAACTCCCTCCTCCCTCACTCACAACTGTGATCTCTCTCCTTCCTTCACTTTTATTGTTGTTATGACGGGAAGGATGAGCATTTGCCGCTAATTGTTTAATCACTTTTGTAATTGTATAAAATAAATCACCTAGAATTGTGAGTCGAGTTTAGTTTTATTATATTTAGCATTACACTTATTTAGAAATAAGTGTGGTAGTAATATCTCCGATTCGGTTTTGTATTTCGAATATTTACTTTCGCTGGAGATAGCACTAATAAAATTTTAAATATTAAGATTTTTCAACTCAAAATATATTATCTATATTTTTTTGAAGGGATCTATATTATCTATATATTATTTTATTATATAAAATCGGGGGTGTATATGTGAGGCTGGCTGTGATTATTTCTCTTTCAAGCATAATGGGTGTTAAGGAAGAGGGAAATGTCAATTTTGTTTTTGGGTAGAAAAGTATCCGAGTGAAGTGGGAATTGGGAGAGGGGGTGGGAGGGGGAAAGGAAAATGAGATTATGAGAAATGAAAAGGGTAGTAAAGGAAATCTGTCAAAAATTCACACTATATTGAGAAATTTTCCCACTATATCGAGAAGTTAGGTATATTCAAATGCGAACTACATTACTATGTGTTAATCTATCAAGAAAGTTTCTTTTGTAATATGTCATTTGTATTTAATGAACTTACATTTAAAAAAAAAGAAATAGAATATAATATTACAGCTACTACCTTAATTAAGTGGACTTAAACTATCTAAATGTCATCATTTACAACTCAAATGATGTCATCAGTCACAATTCAATTGACCATAATTAACTTACTTAAACTAAAAAAATCTCACAAAAAAATATGAAGATAGCTAAAAGAAGTTGAGGTAAGCTAAAATAAATTAATGAATTACATGAACTTTGAAATATATACTTAGCTCAATTATACTTAGTTGAAATAAAAAAAACTAATTTCAAACGCAAAAAATTGTGTTAATCTATTTCATACATGAGATTGGGTATTATTGACTGCTATTGGAGAATAGAAGTCTTTGTAGTGTAGCAATAAGAGATGTGGTCACATCCTCACACGTGAGATGTATCAACTCATTTCTCACACTCACTACACGACAAGAAAAGTTGGTAGCGGCCCTAGATGAATGACAGCGTTATTCTCTAGCCAATGACCAGACACCTTTGTTCCTGTCACCTAGGTTTTCACTTACACACAATAGTATAAGTATTCAGTAGCTAAGAATTGTAAGCCTTAAGCCGTCAGTTGGCATGACTCTCATTCTAACATAGCATTCAGCATATAAGCCTTTCATTTATCATGATTTGTTCTTCATTTCTCATCTAAATTATCATCAATATATTGATAAAGTTGTATACTTTCACATGGTATCAAAGCCGGAATAAGGTGATAAATTTAGATACTAAGTTATCACTCATCTCAGGAGTTTTGGTACACTGTATGAGAAGAATTCGTACACAATTCGATCCAAGAGCAAGTGTGTGGGTGTTGCTTGGATATACAACATGACAAAAAGGATATAAGGTAATGAATTTAGATACAAAAGATATTTTTGTATCACGAGATGCGTAGTTTTGGGAAGTAGTGTCTTCTTACCACTTATCAAAGGCTATGGCAAGTTCCATTTTCACAAACAGTGCACCTGCACCAAGCAACTTCAGCTTTAATGATGCAACAACACATGAAAGTCATGAGAGAATGATGCTGATCATTCTCGTTCACTCTTGAATCAACAAGTCCTTGGAAGATCAAGCATGAATATACACAAGCCTAGTTACTTGGGGGACTATGTATGTGATAATATCTCGAGCTCTTTCTGCTCGAATATAGTGTTCGCCGAACAGATATGCCACAATTAAGATGTTTCACAACATTGGCAAAATATTTTCAATGTTTCTTCTCTGCAATTGCAACTATAAATTAACCACTTGATCATTTTGAGGCTCGCCAATACCCTGCTTGGCAACGAGAATGGAACTAGAACTTGTTGCTTTGATTCTAAACAATACATGGACACTTACAGAGCTACCGAAACAAAAGAAAGCAATCAAAAATCGTTGGGTACACAAACTCAAACTCCATGCTAATGGGAGTATTAAAAGATGTAAGGCCTAATTGGGAGCAAGAGGATGCAATCAGAAGCGTGGATCAGATTGTGATCTAAACTGTGA
Source organism: Pharnaceum exiguum (assembly GCA_900322385.1). Lineage (NCBI taxonomy): Eukaryota > Viridiplantae > Streptophyta > Magnoliopsida > Caryophyllales > Molluginaceae > Pharnaceum > Pharnaceum exiguum. Next base: position 18,758 of record ONZK01004109.1, read on the forward strand.
GGTGCTTGATTGTTGTTGTTGCAGTAAAAGAACACTAGTTCATGTTCCAGCTCGACGTTAACAATGCATTACTTCATGGGGAACTATACGAAGAAATATAAATATGAAACCACCTCTTGACCTTATAATTTCTTCTCGTAATCTCATATGCAAGCTCAACAAATCACTGTACGGAATGAAGGAATGGAGACAATGGCCCCAAAAGCTCTCACAAGCTTTGTATCAAATTGGGTACAAACTTTCTTCTAATGATCCATCACTATTCCTTAAGTTGCAAGGAACTTCAGTGGTATATTTGGTAGTCTGCGTAGACGACATTTTACTTACATGCAATGATATGAGAGAAATTGATACACTCAAGTGTTCACTCGTTACACAATTCAAAATAAAAAAATTTGGGACAAGTTCGTTATTTTTTTGGGTATAGAGGTGCTCTACATTGACACGCGTGTTATTTTGATCATACAACGAAAGTTTGCACTTGATGTCATCGAAGAATTTGATTGTCATGAATCCAGTGTGATAAGTTTTCTTCCACAAGATCTCAAGTTTGTTGTTATTCAAGCTACATCCTTGTCTAATGGAGAACCTTATCAAAGGTTGGTAGGAAAGATCAATTACTTGACCCACACATGCCCAAATCTTTCATTTGCTGTGCAATTTCTTAGCCAATTCATGCAAGCACCAACTCATGTTCAATTTTCAGCAGCAAAACATGTTCTACGTTATGTGAAACGAGATCCTACACCTGGGTTTTTTCATGAACAATGATCCATCACAAAATCTGATGGCTTACTATGACTCGAATTGAGCTGCTTTCCCTTGCTCAAGAAAATACGTGAATGGCTACATTATTTTATTTGGCTCCAGTTCTGTTTCGTGGAAATCAAAGAATGAAACAACAGACAATTTCCCTCTCATCTACTGAAGCCGAATATCACTCTATGCAGCGAGTAACAGTAGAATTAACATGGCTTACTCGGTTGTTTTCTGGTCTTGGCACACCTCTATCACACCAGTGCAGTCAAGTTTGACAATTTATCTACTATTCATGTATCGAAGAATCTTGTGCGGCATGAGAGAACGAAACACATCGAAATTGATTGCCATATTCTAAACACAGCGAGTAACTATGATGTGTGAGCGATTATGATTGGAAAGAAAGTAGAATGAAAAGACGAATCAGAATTGAACACGGCTTTGGATGTTTGATGCAGACCTGGAGTAAAGTTTGCTCTGATATTCTTGAGGCTGCTCTTGTTATTCTTGATTAAAGAACATTTTTGTGCTAGTTCCCGATTCATGAATAAATCTGATGTTAGGATTCTTTCCTTTGTGATTCCTGAAACTCGTCCAATTGGTTTCCTGAAACTAATGCAACAAGCGCCCAAGTATGAGCTAAGGGCCACGCCAGAAGTCGTGGTCTTGGGTACAGACGAGTACGTGGCCGAGGCTGATATCGTGGCGGTCTTGGCAACCGTGGAGGTCGTAGAAATTCTTTTAAAGGCCCATCTCGCCACCAAAAGTGGCAGAATAATAACATTGACGAAAACACCAAGAATGTGGATAACACTTGTTTTCGTTGTGAAGGTACCGATCATTGGTCGTGTACCTGTCGTACGCTGAAACATCTTGTGGATCTCTATGAACAATCTTTGAAGAACAAAGAAAACAACGTTGAAACAAATTTTTCTCATGTCGATAGCCATGATGATCTTGTTAAGCCAGAAGCCTCTACTCATTTGGAAGCTAGTGATTTCTGCACTAATGATACTGAAGATGACTACTAAATTTATGTTTCTCTAGAAAAGCACTACGTGTTATTAGTCTGGTTGATAGATTAAGACTTTCATTTTGGATATTTGGTTTGTGTTGATTTGGAAGACCTATGTTTTGGATTTGATTTCATTTTGAGAAAGTTTATATGATGTCTTAGATTTATGGACATTTCTTTTTGGTTTCATATTGGTGATGTTTTTATTATTTTGATCATGTGTTGAATATCCTAAAGATATCACCATGCTCTTGAAGAGTACCATACATTATATTTAAGAGATATGAACGTCTTTCCAATAAAATAAGACATTAAGTTATGTTTTTATGGTCGCACTATATTTCTTACTAGAATTATGATTAACGGATGTCCATAATGTTATGAAATTGAGATTGAAAAGTGGTTAACCACGGATTGAAATAAGGAAAAATATGCGACGAATTAAGGCCATGCGGGTCAAAGTTACCCGTTATTGAGAACCACAAGTTCATTATGAAAAATAAGGAAAAGTTATGCTCATACTTTAAGTAATATGAAAATTATTCTTTGAAAGGCAAGACGAGATGAGATTATGAAGAATCTCGAACAAAGAACTAATTGCATCAATATGAACATAGGAGATCTAATACTTGGATAGTGTATTTATATGGTGATACATGTTGACCTGAAGTTCACTTATATGGTATATTAGTTTTTAAATGTGAATGTCTATTTGATCTCCTATATGGGGCAATGTATGAGCATTGAGAAAAACAACTGCATAATTTGTAAGCTCCTCCTAGATTTGTATTTCTCCAGAAGAGATTTGTTGAAAGAAACTCCTTAGCAATAATATTTTTGACATTTGAGCTGGGTATGATTATAAGAAAGCTCCTATAAGATAGTGTTTATCCCAGCTTAGGGGCAGGAAAAGGTTGAATTTGGTAAAAATTTTAACAATGTTTGCTCCCCAAGTACATTATGAGATATGAACAATAAATTCAAATGAGATGATGGTCTAAAGGTTTATTAAAAGAGGTTCAAGGAATTGATTTGAGTTTTTCTCCCTAGAAGATGATACCAACTTCATCCAACACCTATATATAATTAATATGAGGATAAGTGTGAAGTTATATGAATTGATGTAAAAGTTCCTCATATCTTGCCAAGTATGAAATAGAATTATATATGAAGAATGACATGAATTGTTAGCAATATATTGTTGATTTCGGTTCCAAAGTATGAATAGAAAATTGATGAATGAAATGATATGGCAAGTAAGGCAGTTGGTAATTCGGATGATATATGTAAATTGAAAGTTATGATGTGCCTTTAAGAGGCATAGATATCTGAATTAAAAATAGATGGCGTATGTTGAAAGATAGGGTACCACATGAGAAATATTCAGATATCAAGAAACAGCCGGCATTGAAATTTGATATATGCAAAAGTAAATTGATATTATGGAACTGATAAGCATATGCAAAGTATGATGGACAACAGAAAGGGGATCACATCTGATATATATGGAAGTCCATCTGAAGGTCGACCAAGAACTTAGAAACAAATAATGATAATTAATTTGAAAACGGGCTCATGGACTTGAAGTCCCTCTTTTGTGAACTAGAAGTTCAAATAGTGCGCTTAGGAAATTAGGTCGAATATCATGCATTTTCATTTTCGTTATATATCTTGCATATTATTAATTCATTAGAGTTATTTTCATATTACATGCATCCACATAGGTGTTACCGTTACATATGTTGATAAAATTGTTCGTTTACACATAAAATCTTCAAAGAGTTCCTGATGAACTTAATCATAAGTTTGAACCTCTATAAAGTTGAAATTTATGGATCATAAACAAGTGGGATGTCTATTCATAAGTTTCATTGAAATGGATTAATATGGAGTGGTAATATAAGCTAAGGAGTAATATATACCATTCTTGATTGCAATTAGCTCAACTTGAAGTTTTGAGCATAAAGTATTAAAACTAGTACAAGTGATTGATCGATAAATGAAAGCTTTATTGTTCCAGAAGTACCATGGTTAGTTATGTAAGTTTTACCTAGTTGGTTTTTATTACATAAGTTTAGAGAAAATGTTGTACTCTTTTTCCCTTTGTCTAGATTTTTAACGAGGCATCTAAGATTAAAAGTGACCATTATTGTTACTTATTGAAATATGATGAATTCTTGTAGAATTCAGGGGGGAGTATGAATAAGTACATGACTAGGTTTTTCCCAAGAGGTTTTCCTAGTAGAGTTTGAATAACATGTCACTGGAAGTGTACATATGAGTATTTATTCGATTACCAAGACCGAAGAGATAAAGATAACAAGTTCACCATGTTCGTACAAGATAGTATTCTCAGAGCAGTTGAAGGCATTCTCATCGATTGGATTAGAGCAACTCAAGATTTCAATCATTTCACTTTCAAGGGGAGTTGATAAGCGCTGCACACTTTTTCCCTTAGCCATGGTTTTGTCCCACTTGTTTTCCAAGCAAGGTTTTTTAATGAGGCATCATTTCTCCAGCGTATCAAAGGATGATTTACTCTTTTTCCTTCAATAGGATTTTGTCCCACATGGTTTTTCTTAGTAAGGTTTTAACAGGGCATATCCTTCAAGTATTAAATTAGATCGAGTTATATGTATAGGCCCATAGATGTAGAGGGTTAGGCCCATATACAGGTGTAACCTAACCCTACTTGTATCATTATATACTCACATCAGCATAATAAGAATTCATTGTTCAGTTGCTCTCCTTACAGTTTAGTTATTCTATAACACTAACATCATAGTGGACATTAGTGGACATTGATCCTTTTCCAATTGAGGTGGGTCTGCATAAGTAAAGGGATTCAGGGAGATATCACATGGTGTATACTATTTGCGGACGATATTGTACTGGTGGACGAGATGCGAGCTGGAGTCGATGCCAAGTTGGAAGTATGGAGGGACAACTTGGAATCAAAAGGACTGAGGTTGAGTATGACGAAGACCGAGTATATGTGTTGCAACTTTAGCGGAGCAGGGCAGTTGGAGGACGTGAGTATTGGTCCGGATGACGTTCCCAGGGTTGAGAACTTCAAATACCTTGAGTCATACTTGCAATGCAAAGGGGAGATCGATAATGATATCAACCATCATATCTCAGCGGGGTGTCTGAAGCGGAGGGCCGCTTCTGGGGTACTATATGACAAGAAGATCCCGCTTAAACTCTAAGGGAAGTTTTATAGAGCCGCGGTACGTCCGGCTAAGAAGGTTCAAGAGTAGAAGCTAGCAGTTGCGGAGATGCGAAAGCTGCGCTGGATGTCCGGTCTCACTAGGCTGGAAAGGATTAGAAATGAAGTGGTTAGGGCGAAGTTGGGAGTGGCTCCATTCGTGGAGAAGATGCACGAGACTAGGTTGCGATGGTTTGGGCATGTCAGCAGAAGAGACCCGAATGCAATAGTGCGTAGGTGCGAAAACATGATTGTGAGTGGGGTCAGGAGGAGAGGCAGGCCGAAGAAGAGTTGGGGAGAATGTATTAGAAATGATATGACTACCCTATCACTCATCGAGGACATGGCCTTAGATAGGAGCTCTTGGAGAAGGAGGATTAGGATACAAGACTGTTAGGGTATGGTGTTAGACCTGTTAGGATATGGTATAGTGTTAGCTAGCCTGTAAGGATTTGGCAAGTTTAGTGTTCCTGTTGTGCATGTTATGTCCGCACTTGTATGTTAATTGTTGTCTTGTCTGCATTGGTGTTTTACATGTACTTTACTTGTGCGTTTCTTAGTATTTTCATGTCATTCAGTGACTTTATATCTGTATGGTTCTATTGGTTTCTAACAATCTTTCACTGCAGATACAAATGTTTTTATGGGCTCATTGGTATCTAACGTTTTTTCATTGCAGGTCGAGGGAGGCTTCAAAAGGTACTAAGTGGGTCATCATGGAAACAGTCTCCCGATTTTTCGAGATTGGGGTAAGGCTGCGTACATCAGACTCTACCCCAACCCATCTTAAATGAGATTTATCTGAACTGTTGTTGTTGTAAGAATTGTTGATAACGCCAATTATAAATTTTGGTTCCATAGAACAAAAAAATTCAAAAATATAAATAAAAAAAATATCGCCGAACAGAACAGTAGCCCACCAAAACGTTACCCGTCGCCATAGAGGAAATAAATAATGGAACTGAATGTCGTGTCAACTGCGCAAAGCTTGAGGATCCACCTGTCTCTCTTACAAAATGTCGTCCTGCAGAATTCTGTTCGTCACTTTCTCTCCTCTTTTAGTACTCCTCCTTATTTCCCTCTCATCCTCATAATTATCCCTTTACATTACATACTTTTCGCTTATATTATTTGTCGTAAAAAGCAATGACTGGCAAGGAAATCCTCGACAAAGTTAAGGTACGTACGCTTCGTTGTGTCTTTGGGGTCATTTTTATTTTCGCTTGTCTCCGCCTTTTATGCTCTGCTCTGTACACCGTCTAATTTACTTGTATGGTGCTCATGTGATGTCCTCAAATAGCGTCGTATATAATATTGATTCATTTTATTCTTCATGTTTCTGGTTCAAAACTTTTATGCAGCTGAGTTTGAAAATATAATTTAAGTGGCGGCATTTATCATCATGACTAGTCCTCAGGTGATCATTGCGTTTAGTTTTTCCTTACGATTCTGTTTTCTTTTTTTTTCTTTTCTTTTTGGTTTAGTTAATTATTATGTATCATTGATCATTGCTCGAGTTATATAGAAAGTCATGGGAAAGGAAATAAAGCATCGGAAACAACCTCTCAGAGAAGTAAATCTGTAAATGCAAACAGAACTTCAGAGCATTTCGTGTTTGCTTAGAGGAAAAGGATTTCCATTAGGGTCTCTGGCTTTCCAATCCAACACAAATAGGAGGGTCAAATTTATTACTCCAATTATATTCTTAGGTACCGGGTGTTTTTTAAAGCATTAACATAAACAATTAGTCACATTTTTAATGTCATCAGTCAATTCATTTATTATTAGTCATAAATTCACCACCCCGTGTACCAAAGATTTCTTAATTTTGTCATTGGGTTATTTCCGACATAAATAGCATTCTAGAGCTTCTAGGGTAATTTGTGTCACAATAACTTTGTCAAATGTGTTTATCTATGCAATGATTTTGAAAATGGTCACTAATGAATTAAAAAATGGGTCACTTAAAAGATTAGTGCCTTCTCTTCGTTGGCGTCTGTTTATCGATTTGAGAACTTGTTCCTTTAAACATATCTGAATTCTGAATATATATTGCTACAGTCTGCTGTGGAGATTTTATCTTCAATTTTTTTCCATCTGTTTTCCGTTCAATATACTTGATTCAAACAGGGCAGATATTCAATTGTAGTTGTCTAGTTGCTTTCCTTCGTTTCCGTCCTACTAAACTTAATCTGGGAGTAAGTCATGGTGTTAGTTGTGAGCCTATTTGGCTGATTGTTTATCAGGACAGTACCTAAGCAGGATAGAAATTACTTAACATTTATTGGACAATAGGATAGTTTAAAGTCTTCTGATTAAGCTTTTTCTAAGAGAAGTTTCGTAACATGGACAGGATGTAATAAGTTTATAGTAGAAGCTTAAGAAAACCACCTTTTCAAAAGCTTGCATTCTGGAATAAGTGTGAGCCTATGAGGAATATGGATTGGTTTATCTTTGGCAACGGAATTTTTACATTGATAATTTGTTGGATGTGCAATGTTGTTATACTTAATAAAAGTTAATAGCTAAACCATTTGCCTTTATGAGTTATGTCTGAAAATCATCTTGTTTTGATTCATATGACTAATGTGAAGTTATATGGTCTGATGGTGGTATTTGAAGTGAAGAAGGGATGTGATTTGTAAGCATGGACACTTCACTCGGCCGTCACGTCCGTGTCTGACACGTATTTAGGGTTGGAAACTCCAAAAAAAGTGTAATGTTACAATTTTAGTCTCGTGTCCCGTGTAACATAGTATAACAATCCACTTTTTAATTGCAATTTCTAAGAAGCTTGTTTAACTACTTTCCCGCTTATCGCCACTTTGGGAGCCCAAATGGGGACAATTTTGCATCCTGTAAATTGTTGGTCATCAGCATCAGTGTGGATTTTGAATCAGGGAATCCCTGTCTACCATGCTTTCTTTCAATACTTTGACTGTTATGTTGTAGTGGTGTGCTCAAACTTGTTTGCAGTTGGTCTCTGATCGCCAACGGTGAATAAACTTAATTCGACAGTATATGTTGTCCAGTTGAGTAATTGTTTGAGAACCGCTACTAGCTGTTTGTTAGCGCTCTTGTTTGTCGCTGCTCCTGAACTGGCTGCCTTACTTTGACCTTTGTCATTTCTTGTTTTATCTATCATAATAACTACTTTTTTGTGGGATTGACTGTTGTTGGTTCTGGTGCTACTTTGTGTGATTAAATGGTTGCTACGTTGTGGCAAGCACATTAAGAGAAGGCCTTGTGATACCCCAGTGAGAAGAGAGTGAGAGGAGAAGTATCGAAGGATAGCAAGGGGTAGAATGGAGACCCTGCAGATGTGAATGGAACTGGCCAAGTTGTCTCATCTTAGTCTGAATGAGAGATTGTAAGAAATAGAGAGAAATGATCAATTAGAGATCGGGTTCAAGGGTTAAGCTGGCTTGTGTGCTTGTGTGTGTGTGTTGTGCGAATGTGTTGTGTGTTTGTATTTGAGAAGGGGGAGGGGGGGTGTTGTGTTGTGTGTGTGAGTGTGTTGTGTGAATGTGTTGTGTGTTTGTATTTGAGAGAGGGGGGGGGGGGGGGGGGG
>ONZK01004110.1:10145-21903 GCA_900322385.1 Pharnaceum exiguum
GGGGGGGGGGGGTCATATCTCTTATTGTGCTCTAGTTCATACTCAAAAATCCTTTCCAAAGCTATGGCGAATAGATTGGAACAAATCCTACGTGTCATTACTTCCGGAAGAGTCAAATTTCCCCCTAAGCCGGTGATTAGACTGATTACCAATAATGCTGTGATTGCCCATTTTCCTTTGAATTGTGTTATAGTATGAAACATGACATAACGGATGCTATAAAATAATCAAAGAAACAAATAAACGACACAAGGAATTTAGAGAGGTTGATATGTGTACGTGTTGACGACGTCCACTAATCGAAGATATATTAAATTTATGAAAAAATACCATTTAACGTACCTGACCTATTGCATAATACCAAAATGGGGTCCAATTTATTCAATATGTCATTTAGGGTATCTGTATTTATTAACCTTGTACCAATGTGGACACTTGCTCTAACATCGTTAAATTTTCTGTTAACAATGATTACGTGGAAAATTCAAATAGGTGAGAGATAAAAACTTGGAAATTGACCATTCTACCCTTTATTTCATGTTGTTTTCATATCATTTTGTATTCTTTTCTTACTCTTTATTTTTCCAATTTTTTTCCATTCATTCTTCTTCCTTCACTGTTAATCGCTCCCGCCCCGACATATCAATCTACTCTCCCTCATATTTCTCCTAGCCACCGCCACTAAGCTTTGCTTGGCAGGTTGGTTTCCACATTGGAGACCAGGTTCGAAACCCACCTGGGGCATTTGGGAGGAGTCCTCTCAGGTTATTAATCCATGGTAAAGCCCGAGATGGGATACCCATGAGTGGCCCGCTTTCTTACCTTTCAAAAAAAAGGGGTAGCCACCATCACCGTCACCCATCATCTCCACCGCCCACCGTAATTTCCTCTTTTCTCTCTCCTACCATCATCATAAATAGGCAAAATTACCCATAATAATCCCAATTGGGCCGAATATCCCACAATAATTCCAAGTTTGTAAATTACCCCCAATAATCACAAATTGGACCCTATATCCCTGAACAGTCCCATATAACTGGACAGTCAAATAATTTCCGACTGTGCCGTTTTCGATATACCTTGCATGCATGACATCTATTTAGTAGGTGTTTGCTTAGTTAGATATGTTGACTCATATTAAAACAAAGCATGTCTCATGCAAAACTTAGATTTACCCCCGAAACAAATAAATAAATTTAGACAAACTTTGTTTAATTTGAGTCATCAATCACGGAGTTGGCAACCCCCCCAATAGGTTATAGGGAATTTGACACAACAAACACATGCCAAATTAATGACACGCATGCAATGTACACCGAAAATTGCACACTCGGAAATCATTGGACTGTTCAGAGATATAGAGGGCCAAGTTGGGATTATTGGGGGTAACTTAATCTTGGGATTATTGTGGGATATCCGGCCCAACTTGGGATTATTCTGGGTAATTTTGCCTCATAAATATCCAAACCCCTTCGACCACACACGTCATCCCGTCATCCTCACCGCATCAACTTCGCGCCATCCTCCCGACCCGGACTCCACCGTCTCCAACCGTCACCAGCGCCGACCGTTGTCGAATTAACCAACGAAGCCCCTATCAAGCCTTCATTTATCCAAATACTATATCATCCTCGGTCGTAACCTACTCTCTCCATACCATCTCACTCCACTCTCTCTGCTTCGACTTATCCCAAACCACCACCCACCATCAACATTCAGTAACAACATGAAACTACAACCAAAGACTATAGCCCTCGCATACCCTCCACATCTCTTCAAACCTGAGTGCCACTCACATACAATAATTGTCCGCTTCCAAGGTTTTTGACAACAACATCAAATGTGGACGTCGTGTAGTGGAGACTAAATAGGATGTCATGTCGATATTAGGGATTCAATAATGGCCGAAAATTTAAGTGGGGGTGAGGGGCTGAGATATGCGTTGTGTTGGTGCTGGTAGGGATGTGAGTTTCGAGGAGAGAGAACGGTGAGGGGCATGTTCGATGTGAGTTTGGAGATAGAATGGTGAGGGTGACGTTGTGGATTCTGCCTTGGTTATGGGGAGGAGAGAGAGTGTGTTTGTGGACTGCAGATGGCCTGGAAATGGATGGGAGGGCTGCCTGCCTGCCTAGCTCCTTGCGGAGAAGGACTAAATTAAGTTTTTCATTTTTAAGTTTGATGTTAATTATTAAACAAATATTTCGAACACAAAAACTCTTCATGGTCAATATTTTATGAGGTAAATGACTAAAAGGGGCATAACTATAACTGCCACATCTTCAATTACCGTTAGTTTTTGACGGAAAACATCACAGGTATCCACATTGGTACAATGACAATAAGTACAGGTACCCACATTGACACATTGACACATTGGTACCTTAAATGGTATTTTTCCTAATTTTATTAGGTATGTGAAGGAGTGTGTACAGAATAGAATAACAACATGGTATATATAGATTTCTAGAATAACCTAGTGTAACCTAGTAGGCTGGACTTGTGTACGCCGTCGGCCAATACAAAAAACGAACTATTAACAAATAGAAAATCCATGTAGCAAAAAGGATCGAACCTGTTTTTACAATAGCCGGCAAATTCTATCCTACTCCCGGTTGTACCTTGCTAGGTACAACCAAGCTTAAAAAAAACAGAAAAAAAAACGCATTCAGTCCCCTCTCCCTGCTCACCCAGTAACTCCAATCTCTCTCCACAAACCCAGGAACTCCTCTCTCTCTCCGCAAACACTTCCACCAGACCGGAACCACCACAACTCCCGTCGTTGTCTACGCAGCATCAAAATCCGGCTGTCATCTCCTCACCGTAGCCATCCAGCGAAAACTCAAGCCCATCTCTCTCAGATATAAACCCGATCTTATCCACAGCAGCCACCACTCTTTCTCCACCCTCCCCCCTAAACACTTATAGTGGCTGCCACCAATTCTAGCCGTCGTAGTCTCAGTTCATTCATAAACCAATTTGTGACCTTCTAAGTTCAAATTGTCACTCTTAGAATGCAATTTGTGACCCCTCAAATTTTATTTTGTTACCCTTTTTAGTGCGATTCGTGACCCCATATTGTTAAATTGTGACCCCATATTGAGGATCTGTTAAGTTGTTTTCGTGACCCCTTTCTTGCTCACGAAATTGGAATTGGAATTTTGAACAGAGAGAGAGAGTGAGTTTTGAAATGGGAAATTTTGGAGAGGAGAAGGTGAGTTTTGAAATGGAAAATTTGGGGAGGAGAGAGAGGGGGTTTGCAGTTCAGAAGAGGGAGACAGAGAATGGCGTTAATGGGAGTAGAGAGAAGATGGATTTTTTCTTTTTAAGATAGAATGGGTTTTTTATTTGAATGGGTTGTATATAGCTATATACAACTGGGTGTATGGCAGAGGTACTCCCAATAACCTAATATAACCTAGTGTGGGGGACACTTAACTAGTTATACGAGAGGAAAAGTACCATTTTAGGTACATGACCTATAGCATAATACCAAACTAGGGTCTCACATATTCAATATGTCAATATGGGTACCTGTATTTTCCAACATTGTACCAATATGGGTACCTCTCTTAACGCCGTTAGAATTTTCCATTAATAATGATGACGTGTCAAAATCTGAGAAAAGACTGTGAATTGACTATTTTACCCTTAGTTTATTTTTTTTCCTATTCTTTTCTTATTATTCACTCCATTTTCCTTTAATTTCTATTCTTTTTTCCTACATTTCTCAAACTTTCAGCCTTCCCTCCCCAACACTTGACATATCAATTTGACTCCATTAATAACTCTCAATTTTCTCCTTCCAATCACATCATCATCCAACCACCATCCACCACTATCACCAGCATCATTACTGCCATCAACCATCACTATAAGCCGCCATCCACCGCCACTACTTCTCCCTCAGCTACCATAACAGCATCACTATAGTCAACAACTTAAGAAATAAACACCACAACCAAACTCCCATCACGGGGACGTCAGACGTGCTATCCTCACCATCCTCACCGCATCCACCATGTCGTCCGCTTAAGAACTTGGACTCTAGCGTCACCACAGTAACCAATAAAAAAATCATCCTAAACATCACCACCACGTATCAAGACGACCACCTTAACATCACACCCATCGATTTTAGTTTGTTTCAAGTTATAGATCTGAGTCTAAGGAGCAGTCGTGGGAGATGAAGGTATTAATGTAGATATTATTATTGAATTTTGGAGGGAGGGTGAAGGGATTGTGAAAAAAATGGTGTTTAGCTATGTTACACGGACTCTTCATATTATGCCCTTCAGCCGTACCCACCAGACACGACACGGGTACGGGTATGAAATCCGTACCCGACACTGCCATGTTTTCTTGGACGCTGCTGACTTGGGGAGAAAAAAAAGTGAAGTCTTGTTTGGGGAGAAAGTGAGAAACTGGAGAGGAAAAACTGAAAAAAAGAGAAAAAGTAGGGGAAACATGTGGCAACTCACACCCATGTCCAATCTTTATGGTTCTTTGGAGCTTAATATTCTTATTTTACTAAGAATAAAATAACTTTAATTAAAATATATTCAAACTAAAGGTACCCGCACCCGTGTCCAATTCTCGGATAGTGTCCCCGTGTCCTACATTTTCAATCTTCGCCGAGTCGGACACTTAGACCTGTACCCAGCCGGACACTCGTACCCGTACCCAGCCGGACACTTGTACCCGATCCTGGTAACTTAGGTGTTTAGACAATCTGGGGCATGAGTTTGGTCTGCATGTGGATGAGCTTTGTTGAAACTGGGGTGGATGAATGATGAAGAGACATAGGAGGTGAATATTGAGATTGGCTATACAGTAGAACGCTTGAAGACTAATATTGGGAGGAAAAGGTGAGAGATTAAGATAAGAAGTAAGAAAAAAAAAGGAAAATATAATTAATTAATAAAAAAAAAGAAACATAATAAACAACTTAAACTAAGGGTAAATTAGTCAATTCACAATCTTTTCTCAACTCTTACCAATCAGATTTTGACATATCATCACTATTAACAGAAAATTCTAACAGCATTAGGGGAGGTACCCATATTGGTACAATGTTGGAAAATACAGGTACCCATATTGACATATTGAATAAGTGAGACCCCAGTTTGGTATTATGCTATAAGTCAAGTACCTAAAATGGTATTTTTCCTATACGAAATGTATACGAAACGGAAAATAAAAGATCCTAAGGCGTCAATCCCGCAAAACAAATGGAGTTTTTTTTTTTTTAATATTGATAACATGGGTATCTAGGCTTTGCCTAACTAATTCCATGGGCCCTCAGGTTAACGACCGCTAAAACCTCCAGTGGCCTGAGGAGACTCGAACTTGGGACCTCTCAGAAGTCTTACCAACTGAGCACTCAGGGTTCCCGCAAAACAAATTGAGTAAGAGTCAAACAAAAGGGTTGCGGCCATAAAAGTAGACAATGGGTCTCCCTCATTCTTGGGTGGCACAAATCATCTCATACATCAATTCATTTTCCTTTAGGCTAAGTGTGGGAAGGAGGGATAACTAAGAGTGTAATAACTAATTTAAAGAACGGTGAGGGTGGAGGTGATGGTGGTTGAAGGAGAAAAGTAGACCCGACAAACCTCATCTGAATCCGAGTATGCGAACCGAATAACCCGACCCAAAACCTAATCAACATCCGAAGAGTGCTACTTTCATCTTTTTCCAGGCTGCAAAGTTTGAGAGTTGTGATATTCTCAACCTTGTGTGCATCTATGATTGAAGGATGTAAATATTTTTTAGTAGTAAAAGATGTACTACCTACAAGGCAGGACTGCAAGATCTACAAATCCTATTTCACCATCAAGTAGGAGGTCCAGACGAGATAAGAGTTAAGACTAACCAAGCGAGCTATAGAGAAGAAATGTGTTTTATGATGATTATTCATGGGGCATGTTGTCTGTCAATACAGGCACTGACATAATGTTTCCGGCCACGATTCCAGTCGCTGATGACTTTTTCTGGTGGCTGAAGTGTTGCAGGACATTAATTTTCGATGAGATGGCAAACAACTTCCATTTTCAGTCCTGGACTAATAGGAGGGGTAGTCTTTTTCAGTCTTTTCCTTTTCTATAGTAAAAGCCTAATGCCACAAGGCGCTCGTCTTAGTATCACGTGTTGATATTTTCTCAGGTCTTAAGACTTGGCCAATTCCATTTGATGCAGCCACAAGTCTAGGCACCTTTTCTTAAACCCAGATTAAAATTTCCACTTAACTATCTTTTAACTTAAGAATACAATGATTAGACCTGATAGCAATATGCTCTATACCACTCCCTGGTATAAATCACATCTGCCACGCGCCCACGCCCTTCTTGATAAATTCGATGTCGAATATGTCAATACGTCAAATCTGTAAATAAAAAAAAAAAATTACCCTGCTACGGTGCTACCCCACTAATATCCCTCCATAATGTATCCCAGGCCCCATAAGACAAAGGCATGGGAAGAACAAGACTAATTTCAACTCCTGTACCATCTGTTTTCCACAAATTCAATGTGATGATCAACATGATGGTAGTCGGTTGAGAGGGGAAAGAAAAAGGAGCCCCGACCACTTCATTAACTATAGATTGAATACGCTCAAAAAATTTGCAATGATAAAAATACAAGAACGAGCACTCACTGCATAAATCCCTGCTACGTACTGCTCCAATCTGGTTACCTTCAACTGCACAAGAGAATTCTAGCATTGTCAAGAAGTAATTGACCACCAAACTAAAAAAGATGAAATTGTCAAAAGTCAATCCAGGATGCTAACAAGCCAAATTATGCATATAACTCACTTGCAGTAATCAATTGTCCATCTCCTGTTCTTTGGAAGTCAATTGTTGTGCCCTGTGCGACAAAGATACATGTAAGACTACTACGTCTGAAAAAAATCTACAGCAAAAGGATCTAACAGGCTTCATGGTTTCTTACCAGAGGCAACGGAATATCATTTCTGAAACAAGAACTGAATGATGCAATGCATTTGAAGTCTGTCTGTGGATTTGTCTAGCAGAAGAATGTAATAAACAAAAATTAACTTGAGGATGGATTCAACAGTTTACGATCAGGTAGGAATTAGGAAAGAATATACAAAGAGACATTGTTACCTTTAGTAATCGGGCTCTGAGGGACTTCTCGATTGCACTGCAAGAAGAGCATCAAAAGTTTAAACAGGTAGCACCACAAGGCTCTCATCCCCGTGAAATAAGTCAGGATTTGCACCATTTGAAAGCAAATGAATGCAGCATTTCCATATGAGATTTTGAACAGAAAAAAAGAGAGACAAGTTTAGAGAGGGGCCTCGTAAAGAAGAAGCATCCAAAGGACCACCACAACAACATAACCTGATAACCATAGTCCCAAAAGAGAGAAAAAAAAAAAGCAATTACAGAGATTCAGAAATAAGCTTTTCAATGTCATAATTGTATGAGTATGCTCACATAAGTCCTATCTTGATGCTTGCCCAAACACCACTCACCCACAAATCACATGAAAAAGCCTCATCCGCAATCCCAGTTCGTTAAAGCACATTAGTTACTTCACAATCCGTAGAGGAAGCTTAACCAATCAAAACTCCACCAATAAATCCCGACATGTGCAATGCACGAAAACACGCACACAACATATTTTGTATATCATCCTAGTATAGTTTGTTTCCAGTTTCAATGTCCCTTGTATCTCTTCAATTTTGTCCGCCATTCAATCTCTGGCGTGTCTTTTGCTTACTGTTAAGGCCTCCTTCACGCGTGTACCAACAAAAGCTTTCCTAGGTCGCAGTTGTTTGTTGTATTTTGGTTATTATTATTGTGGATCTCGTGATTCCAGGAACCCAACAGCTTGCTAAATTAAACTTTAAACCAGTAAAATTTCAAAACTCGGTGAACAGACTTCAGTCCTCACAGAGAACAAGCACGCAGAGACTGGAAAGAAACACTACAAGTAATCCAGGCATACTAGCGAAGAAAGTTCGAGACCTTCTAGGACTATCTCCATCATATCCTGTGATATTTAGTTTATTAATTATTGGGAATCACTTTATAAGTCCATTGCCAAAGAAGTTGAGAGAGTTATTACTATCTTTGAGCTTTATCAAAATGGCAAAAAAACATTCCGGTACCTCTTAATTTTAGTGAAGTTGCGGGAAGTCAACACTTGAATGCAACAATGTATTTAGGGTCTATCTCAGAATCAGCCTCCAGGGAAAGTTTACGGCTTTACGCACATCCAGCAACCCCATAGAATGGGGATGACACTGATTTAAGTTGTTATGAGTAATTATTTTTCACAAAATAATTCAGAATCTGTCAAGAAAGGGAACTAGGCAATTTGTTTCTAACCCTGAGTGGGTAGCTCAGTTGGTAAGACTTCTGAGATTTTTTCAAGAGGTCCCAAGTTCTAGTCTCCATAGGGCCACTAGAGGTTTTACCGGTAGTTGACTTCAGGGCCCATGGGATTAGTTAGCGAAGCCTAGATACCCATGTTATCTAAAAATTAAAAAAAACTAGGCAATTTGTTTCTTACATGTATTAAGAGACTACTAAAAGAAACTTTTCTTTCTTTTCTGTCCAGTAGCCATCCTTAAAGTTTAGTACTACTGAGGATATTAGGAGCCTTTATATACAATTCATTGCGATAAAAGTTCACGAGAATATAATTTCCAGCTTAGCTGTGTGCCTATTGTTGCAGTTGCTAACTAAAGGGTAACTCCATTAAGAAATCCTATGGTTTCCTTTTTGTATTGGTGGAAATTTCCTTTACGATTCAAAGAGAAGATTTTTTTAGATAACATGGGTATCTAGGCTTAGCCTAACTAATCCCATGGGACCCTGAAGATTTTATCTATCTATCTTTCTGTTTCAAGTGCTAATTAAGCAAAAAAATACCCCAAAAATAAAATCTGTAATCGTTTGTTCTTTCTTTGCTCCACTTGTCAACACCCTTGTTCCCTTCAGCAAGGGAACTACACAATTCTATTGCTTCTTAGAGAGAGGAGAAAAAGAAAACATAGGCTTACTCTTTCACTGTGTTGATTTTCATGCCATTGCAATTGACGACAAATCTAACCGTCATACCAATGTCTTCCCTGCGTAACCCAGAACCACAAACATTTTATCAGAAAGTGATGACAATCAAAATGGCAATGCAAATACATGAAGATATCTCAATTAATCAAACACCAAGTTATACGCTTGTAGTTGTATAGAGCACTCATGGGTCATGCCTATATATTTTAATTCCCCTCTGTTCTTTTAAATAATAACATAACATAATCATCAAAGTCTGTGCTCTCTGGAAGTTCAAAGTGCCCTAAATTCACTTTTCGTGAACCAATTATGGTTTATCTTCCCTCACTGTATCAGATTTTAATCCAATATGCAACACACTTTTCAACATTCTAGTATTTTTCTCTCTGTTTCCTTATTCTTCTCATTGTTTTGGAGATCTTATGGACAGCATCATAGAGTACATTAACATCATAGTTATGACAAGGTAGGTACAGCTTTTACAGACCAATATCAATATACAAATTCCACACCTCCCTCCAACTACATAAACCATCAAATTTCACGGTCCTCAAGGTTGTTTGGTTATGAAGATCTTTGCATAGTTAACATATTGGAAGGCAACCAGCATTCACCGACGGAATTGCACAACTTCCTCATTGAACAAAGTCGGGAGAAAGAAAATCTCCTTAAAGTTAGGGACTAAAGAAAATTGTAAGGTCAACACTCAACAGTCCAGCTTGTATAAAGTTTTTTGAAATTACGGGAAACGGTTTTTTTTTCTTTCTAAAATCATCGGGTCTAATAGAGTCTCTGAAATCATACTTTTTTAGCAAAAAAAACAGCATACAGCAAGAAACATCACTGTAGCAAAGATAGCTCCACAACATTAACAATAGACAACACATAAAGAAAATAAATTTTAATCAAATATTATGAAGAAAATTGAAAACAAAAGGTCCAGTGCCTATGAAGTTGAAAGAGTTATCTCCATCTTTCGACTTTAGGTGATTATGGACTATAGCAAAATGGCTAAGAAAACCTTCCAATACTTCTTATTTTTGGTGAAGTTGTTGGAAGTCAATACTTCAATGCAGCAATTGGTCAATCTCGGAAACAACCTCTCTGTTTTCCTAAACAGGGGTAAGGTTGCGTAAGGTTGCGTACATCCTGACCCGAATACCCCCATTTAATGGGGATTTACACTCGATTGTTGTTGTTGTTGAAGAAAATTGAAAACAAAACAAAAACAGGGATTACCGAGAACTGACAGCATTTCAATGGTATAAGAAAGTGCTTGCTCGCGGACACGGAATAACATTCGATAATCACAAGGTCAGGATTATGTATCGGTTCCACAATAAACATGGACAGCTATCAAATACAGACCATAGAACTACATTTTTGCAGACAACAGTATCTTTACAGAGGAAGTACAAACCTCAGAAGATCCTGATAGAACTCTGGGCACTGGTTGAGTTCTGCAAGTGGAACAGAAGAATATTTTGGACCCAATTTCTGACAGACCGAATAAGGGTGAACATCTGCAGAGGGAAGGAAATATAATTAGGCCCCAACCTTCTACTAATCCATACAGATCATATATGCTTTGAAGTAGTTGATAGCAGTCATAGTTTAAGGCAACCAAAACATGTCAGATACTTACAGAATCCAAATGCATAGACCTTCATAGATTTAATTTTGATGACAGTCATCGTTCTAGACCCAGTTCCAACAAGAACCTATAAAAAAATTCGAAGAAATCATTTTGTAGTCTCTACTAAATAATGAGAATGAACTAGGTCAACCATATAACAGTACAACATGCAGGTCTAAAATGAGACCATATTATCTGAGTGAAGATCAATTTGAATGACAAACACAACTAGAGAAAAACATAAAACCTTAAATCAAATATATAGATGTCCTTTAGTTTAGGTAATCGCAAATCATGTGCAGCTGGTGGCCTGGTGCAACATTGGCCCCACAAAAAAAAAAGGGAACATAAATAAATTTTACGCAAAGGCAATTGTTATTATTAATGCCAAATGGACCATTTTCTAGAGGAGTCATTATGTTTCATAAATTTGAACTATTCGTACTTCGTCTGACATTCTTATTGTTACAAATGCGAGATTAATTTGTTATGCAGAAATTTGACTATTAGTAATAATTCAAAATATTCCATAATCATGAGAAGTATAGCTATTTGTTGAAATACTCTACGATTACGTAATTTGATCAATAATAATCAAATGATTAAGCTAAAATGTTCAGTTGGTGAGCTAACAACCTAAAACGGCATGGTACACCAAGGTGTACCAACACCATTGTACACCTAATGCATTTTTAATACTAATCAAATTTTTTATAGTAGAAACACGAATGCATTTTCAAAAATGCAATTTACAAGACATAAACGCATTTCTTTTCTTAGATGGTGGGGGGGACATAATGAGAGAGGGGGTGTACACAAACCAAAATACACCTAGGTTTACCATATTAGAAACAATCAGTTGATATCTTCCAGCCAATTACCACAACTACTAATCAGCATTCACCAGAGTAAACAGCTAGGTTCATGTTTGGACTTCAGTAAAAATGTACAATACCCTTGATCTTGTTAACTCCGGCAAACTGGAAGCTAATATAACCCTGTAATAAGTGCACAATACAAGGGTGTGGATACAAACTGGAGTATTGAACTTTAAAGCAAGCCGGTGAAAACGTGTATT
>ONZK01004110.1:32187-43687 GCA_900322385.1 Pharnaceum exiguum
GACCAACTTCTCATCCCTTTTATACCATATTGATCAGGAACCCGCCTTATGGTATTGAATATAACTAAATTAAACACTTTTAATTAGAAAAATAAAGGTGAAATTGATGGGAATGAAACTAATTTCAGCTTATTACCCCAAACTAATCCGAACTTCAAAGATTGACGCGAATAATTCCTACTTGGCACCTTATAACGCGTGGAATAATCTAATTAAGGTTTTCAATGATTTTTTTGGGTGATTAAACCTTAAGTTAAGCTATCATTTTTAATTTTAACTATGTAAAATCATTTCGGATGAATGTATGTATATTTAAAATATTTTCGAATTTCATTGGATCATTTTGGGTTACAATGATTGAATTATTGATTATTCCCAATAATTTCGAAAGTCGTGATTATTTTTGGATCAACGACATAAGTATGGATCATTCCCAACTAATCTGAATTGAACTGGCAACGTGTTATGTGATCTGATTATGAGTAGAGAGTTTCTCTTATAGTTAAGAGGTCACACTTTATTCTCAAAGCTTACGGTCTGATTTTTATCCATCTAAAATTTAATAAGGATACTTTGTTAGGTTTAGTGAGAAAATACACATTTTTACTATTAGGTTTTTGACCCGCTAGATCATTCTAACATTGTCCACTCCAAAACTCATTCAAAATTTTATACAACAAATCACATTTTTATCGGTCTTGAATCCCATTTTGTTTTGGCCAACCGGTCTTTATTGTAGTCTGTAGATTTGTATTCCATCTGTTTTTTTGTTTATTATTCCACTATTTTAATTTGGTTTGTTTCTTTTTAATGTTCCGCTTTCTATTGGTGGTATGTTTTTTCTACAAAATGTCCATTTTGCCCCTCATCTTTCCCCATAACTATATATCCTTCTCTCACACTTTCTCCACTTTGCCATCTAATAATCATTTTTGCCTCTTCCATTTATCTTATCTTAACTTTATGCCACTTTTCAAAGTGGAACAACAAAACGAGGGAGGGAGTAGTACATTGTACTCCATTCGATTGGGTTTTAGGTTCATGAACATTTTATAGCCACCAAAAGTGAGTGACAAATTATACTATTATCCTCGTGCTGAAAGTATATTTACGGGACCACACCATTAGAAAAATGACATAAAAAGCTAAAAAAAAGGACATGAGAGAGAGATGGGGTAGGGCATTTGGATCATTTAACTAATGGGACCGGGCTATTTTTAGTATCCATCAACTTGATTAAAAATCACCCCAACATAATAAGTATGAACCTAAAACCATGCCCTGATTAGCAATTAGCTGGATCTGGTAGCTGGATTCGACTAGATGAATTTATTAGCTGGTTTGACCAGTTGACGACTGACGTGAACCAATTAGGGGAGGACAACTTGTTGTTTATTAAACGCAATTTTTGAATCTTATAAGCTAGTTTTTTTTTTTATTAAACCATCAAAATAGGAACAAACTGCCCAAAAAACTGATTACGAAATAGGGCCGAAGTAGTCACTAAACACGTAGGTAGCCATTTCAGTCGAATGATTTGAAAATAGTTTCGAACGTCTTACAATCCGTGTCGTTTTCGTCTCCCATAGAATAATACGAGTACTCCATAAGACAGGCTCTCTTTCACCTCCATTTGTTTGAAGCTGACTTCTTTGATATCCCAAAACCCTCATTGATTTGTTATTTTTTTCAATCTATTCCTGTTTAACTAATCAATAATTGCCAACAGGGAGGGGAGATACAATGATGTAAGGTCAGGGGCACATAACTACCCATGCACTAATCACGAAAGAAACTTATATAAAGTCAATAGCTCATCTATTTTTATTTGAGTCTATCGTTTTCTAGGAATGAATAGGACTATCTCATATCATTAGTTTTAAAAAAGAAAAGAGAATTTTGTACCACTGACTTAATCGTTATCTAGGAATTAATAGGACTATTCTAGACTAAAATGTTCTCTCCATCTTGTGTAGCTACTTTTGTTTAATTTTCGCTGCCTGACTCCCGAAATGTTAAGCTAATGAGACAGAAATCAATGTCTTGATATCTTTGAACAGAATACTTGTCAAAGCAGTAAGTTGTAGTAACTAATTTATTTTTGTGTTTTCATTCATTTTCTAATTTATCTCAATTAATTAAGATGACTATCCAATCTGCCGCCCAGAGATACTG
The DNA here is from genome assembly GCA_900322385.1 of Pharnaceum exiguum. Taxonomy (NCBI): domain Eukaryota; kingdom Viridiplantae; phylum Streptophyta; class Magnoliopsida; order Caryophyllales; family Molluginaceae; genus Pharnaceum; species Pharnaceum exiguum. The sequence continues at coordinate 34,363 of ONZK01004110.1, forward strand.
AAACTAATAAAAACGTACCTAACAGTAGAATATAAGTTTACGCCTAGAAATAATCATTCCATTTGTACTAACACTAACTATTGTAGGATTAAAATATTAAAACTTTGCTTGAAAGGCAAAACAGAGACAATAATAAGAAAGAAGAGCTAATGATAATGATAGATAGTACTCATATTAGGTGAGAAAGATACAGAAATTAGGTGACGGGTAATATGGATAATATATAATGGATTTAAAAGAGAGGAGAGGAGCAACAACCAAAACGGCAGAACGGCTCAGCCGAACCGATAGATTAGATTAGAACTAACGTGGGAGAAGGTAAGAGAGAGTTATTGAGAGAACGGCCAGCGGAAGTAACATAACATAACATAATACTAGTCCTTATAGTAGTAGTATTTTGTATTTGATTTAAAGAGGGAAGGAGACCCAAGTCACCCAACGTAACCCCAACCAAGTCCAGTCAATTTTGGCATTTGAAAATTTCAACTGCTCGAGGTAGACTCAGATATCTGAGTGGGATAACCTCTACCTTTTCCCATCATCAGTCATCACCTTTGAAAAAATATATCTCATTCTATCTTTTTGTTGAGAAAGTATCACTGTTTCTCCAATACATTCATGCATACAACACAATCATTTTGAATTGGAGGAGTACATACAATACAATAATGGGAACACCCAGAAGCAAAGGCCGAGGAAGAGGTAGTGGTAGAGCTACAGATGATGATAGAATAAGATTAAATGTTGGGGGAAGGATCTTTGAGACGACTTCCACGACTTTGGCGAATGCTGGGAGGAATTCCTTCTTCGGAGCTCTCTTTGATGATGAATGGAACCTAAATGATCATATACCATCATCAGAGGAGCAGGAGCAGGAGAAGGACCAAACAATAATGTTCATAGATCGGAACCCGGAATGCTTTGCGGTTTTGCTGGACTTACTCCGGACTAGAGAGCTCTGCATCCCACCTCACCTCTCTGAGAAGCAGCTCCTTAGGGAGGCCCACTTCTACGGCTTGTCTGACCACGTCCGTTCTGCCAGGTGGGGCCCCTTCGATGGCAACCGTCTCCGCCTTGCTTCTTCTGTTACCGGTCACGCCCCTGGAGATGGCACTGCCATCAGGGGCGGTCCTGACGGGGGCTGCTGCGTCGCTCACGGCTCCATTGTCCATGTGTACGACTGGACCATGGAGGAGCATCCACCCTTGCACCTTGACTATCAGATAGTCAACGACACCACCTGGCTCGGCTCCCAGCACATCCTTGTCAGCGCTTGCGAACGCCTAGGCCGCGGGGAAGGCGGCATGGGTCTCTTTAGTGCCTCTGATGGCTGCCTTCGCCATCGTTTCCAGGTTTCCCATGAAGACCAACCCAAGAGCTTTACTGCAGGGGCTCTGGCCGTCAACCATAATCAGATATTCTCTAGCTGCAAAGGTCGCAGCAACGAGTACGGGGTGGGTTTGTGGGACCAGGCGACAGGACAGCAGGTTGATTTCTTCCACGAACCCATTGGATGGTCTCTCGGGGATGCTGACCGCCTCCAGTGGCTCCCTGCCTCCAATTGTCTCCTGGTCGCAACCCTCTTCCCTCGCAAGGATAACTGCTACATCAGCCTGCTCGACTTCCGGGCCAAAGCTATGGTGTGGTCGTGGTCTGACGTACACCTAGCCGATGACAAGCGAGTCAGGGACGCCATCGCCATGGAGGACACCAGCTCCATATGTGTGGTCAATGACTTGGAGGATTTGGGGTTTATGGACCTCAGGAGCTCTGCTGCTACTGCCAGTGTGAGATGGAGCTCCAGGAGTAGGCTTATCATCAAAGGCAAGGATAACTACAAGATGCTTCTCGAGGACGAACCTTGCTATCCTAAGCTCGCCTTTCACAACGGCCAGCTCTTCTCCTCCATGAATGACTCCATCTCTGTCTTTTCCGGACCTGATTGTGTCCTGACCTCTAGGCTTAGAAGTGGCTATGGAGGCCCAATCTGTGACTTCTCGATCGCAGGCGATCGCCTATTTGCACTACATTCCGAGGAAAATGTCTTCGATGTCTGGGAGGCCCCTCCTTTTCCACTTTCCATGTAGACAATCGCTCACACACACCCATATATTAACCTTTTATACACATGCACACATTTTCTCCACCGGTTTCTATTCTGCATTTGCTCATGTTGTCAAACAACAAAGTCACTTGATAGCTAGATGTACATAACAGAGCCTTCTAAGGGTTCAATTCAGAATTGTAAATCATAGATGAAGTCACAATCAAGGATCCTGTCCTTCAATCAGAACAGGAAACTATTGTTTCTACTTGGCCGACGTAAAGTTCAAACAAAAATCTAGTTGAAGATATCTCTGGATGGACAAGCGGCTCCACTAACTAGATAGCTCTGTGGGGACTGCTGTTTGTTCAAGTGTCAACGACCAGACCTCTCAGCTAAATACAAAAATAGACCTTCATACCGCAAGTTTTGCTTCCATTTAAAATTTAAAGTAACAAACGATTACACTTTTGTAGGGATCTGGCAGAAGTTGAGCAGTACGTAAATATTTACCTCTATACTGTTTGCATCAGCCAGCACATGAATTAGTTAGTACATACAGTATATTTTAACATATGGACTAGTACCTGTGATCACTTAGTGAGGCAACAGATAGCCTTGGAACTAAAGGTGTCAAAACTCGGCCCCCAGAATTCGACAACAGAATACTATGGTACTCCTAGTAACCAAAACAATATTTCCTATCATAACAAGCCCGCTTCAAATAAGTTCCTCCTCCTCAGGGTCTCGTCTACTAATTTGAAAGTCTTCTTGACAAGCTTCTGATCGAGGGCAGTAGTTCTATAAATCTTGAAGACCCGATCAACACGGTCGGGGGCAGTGCATTGGTAGTAAAGTTCTTCAAATTTCTTCTTCACAAACCTGACAGAGCCATGAAGCAAGGATCAAACGGACCTCTTTTCACCCAAGTCATAAATATAAAGACAACGACAACGACAACAACACTGAGTGATTGGCATGTCTCAAAAGAGAAACCCTAACACTGAACATGAGGTGATGTTGACTTCATTACTTGAATGTAGTATGCATTGGAATTAGCATATATACAATAGTTAGACTGTAACCAGAAGGCCTAAACAAAATTACAAGTCAATACCTGCAATGATGTAGTGACCTTTACATTGGCTGAAGTGAGCAAATGTGATTACATCAAGCCATCAACTCATATATTGACCACACACTCCTCACACAAGTCCTCTATCTCTCCTAGCCCTCACTTTTACTCCTGTACCCGAAGAGGAATAGAATAATGTTGGCGCGGAGATTAGGAATGACTACATTAACCATTGCCCCAAAAAAAATGCTGCCCACCCAGAAGGTTGGATGTATGTCCTAAAACATTTTGATGCATTAAAATTGAAATACTTTATGACTCGCTTCATAGAGAATAAATAAGTACACAGAAGCTACTTTGATTTAGTCCAAAAACACCCCAAGCAGACACGCAAGGCAAGATCTTCTCAAAAATATTCAGTCCAGTATACTAAAATCAGAAAGCACGCCGTAAGAATTTAAACAATAGATTTCACAAGTATGACTCCATCACAACAGAAAAGGAGGAGCAAGCTCATGAGCCATGAGAGCTTCCATGGCATGTTAGAAAGAACAGCTAAACTTTCTAACCGGAAAGCATCAAGCTATTCACCAATTTATTCAATTTTGTTGTTTCGTACAATCCATTAAATTCCTGTAGTAGTGATTAATTTAACCAACTTCAAACACAAAAATTAGTGTGAATCCGTTTTATATATGCTAGCCAAAACAAGAAAAGAAATGGTGATATAGAAGAAAAGAAAAAGGCAGCCAAGGTATACTACTTACTCATAGGCATGCTCAATCTCTTGCTTTCCAGAAGAAACTGGTTGGTAGTCTTTAAACCACTCACACGTGTTCAGTGGGACCTGTATGGTACAGCAAGCATAAGATTCAAAAATAGTACATCCATACATAATGCTTCAACCGGGAGCTTAGCAATCATACATTGTGAACCTTCTTCTCAAACAAATCAAACTTATTCAGAAACAGCATGACAGATGCTTTCTGCAGCAAACACGAATGTCTCAGTAACCCAATGAGAAACAATAAAAAAATTGTACTCCATCGATTCCCAATTGATCAATGCCAAAATAACATAGCCGTAACCTCAAAGCAAGGCTGCTTCAGCACCCATTCAAAGAGTTCCTTCGTTTCCATCATTTTGTTCTTGTTTTCATCTTCATAAAGCATTTGATCATACCTGAATAAGCCAGCCAATCATACAAAGATCAACGAGCTATTGCAAAATAAATTGTAAAAAGCATAGTTGGACCAGCGAGAACAACAGTGAAAAAGTATCCTTTTAAAATAAAATAGAACAATAAGATTACTTCTTTTGATCAAGGATTTTTAAAGCAGAATCCACATTTGTCAACATATGTCAGTAGAAACCACTAGGCCCACTAAAACTTCCCTGCTTATGATCTTACCATAGCGGCTAAGAGGTATAGCAGTAAGAAACATGCAGTAAAGCCAGTGATGGAAGAGACACTTTGCTTGCACGAACAAGCAAGGAAAGCAATTACCATAGAGGTAAATCGGAGGATGAGACAAAAGCAAATAATGGAAACTCAAGAGGAGCAATGCCTCTTCCACTTCCAGTTGGGTCTAAGTTTAGATTAATGGGATTTGACTTTATTTTTGCTATGTTAAGTAATACCTTGGACTATGGGTAGACGCTCTGTTATCTTTATTTCGATATTTCAATATTACCATTATTTATTTTACTATGTTAAGTAATACCTTGGGACTATGGGTAGACGCTCTGTTATCTTTATTTCGATATTTCAATATTACCATTATTTATTTTATAAAAAAATTGTCCGTGTTACATAAGCTTAGGCGACTACTAAAACGAATATAAAGCTCCAAAAGTGAAAACAAGAAAACAAGCTCCTCTTACAGATGGATATTCATATTGGTAGGGACTAGGGAGAAAGGGAATCAATTTTTTGGGAGAAGAAATGAGAAGGGTAACTTATGGAAATTAAAAATAAAAAAATTACACTATATTGAGCATTTGAGCAACTCCCATAAAATTTCTGGGAAACAAAATTTTGGAAACAAAGTTTTTGGAAACAAACTACCTAATTTTTTGAAAAATACATTACACTTAGAAGAAAAATACACTATATTGAGAAAAAAGTTACACTTCAAAAATTTGGATTGAGTTGCTTGATGAAAATGTTTGATAATATTAGACGATGAAGCATGAGAGATAATGAGAGAAAAGACAAAGGGAAGAGACGAAAAGATAAAGATGAGAAAGAGAATGACGAAATGACTAATGGAGGGATCATTGGTTTAGGGGCTGTTGTTGTTGTTGTTGTTTTACAAAAAGAAGTAAAAAAACCGACAAAACAAAAAAGAAGTTTGTTTTTTTTTGTTTGTTTGGGGAGAGGGGGAGTTTACCGGCGAAGGGACTGGAAATAGCAAACTTGTGACAATCACATGCCCTCATTTAGGGTAAATTAGGTATTTCGTGTAAATTAGTAGTTTGTGAATAAGTTGATCTCCTTATTAGATAGTTTGTTGAATAAAAAATTTAATAGGTAGTTCACCACATATAACCTATGTTATTAGGTAGTTCCGTAAACTTTTTCTTTTCTTTCTTAAAATAGAAGACACTTGTAAATCAATACCATTTTGATTTTCATCTTCATCAATAACTCAACACAGAGGCATGCATCCTCAAGCTCTCGAGCGGGAAACGCAAAGACAACAACAACAACAACCGAGTGTAATCCTCATTGAATGGGGGTGCTCGGGGGTCGGGATGTACGCAACCTTACCCCTGAACAGAGAGGTTGTTTCGAGATTGACCCATTGCTGAAGTATTGACCATCTCCAATAGACTCTCAAAATGAAATTGACTTCATAAAGCGTAAAAGGCTACAATGGCCCTGTTTGGAAGTCAGCAATCGGCTTGTTGTTCCTTAAATGGTTTGAACAAAAAACCAGTTGATAAGATCCAAAAATTATGTTTGGTTAGTTGGTTTAGCTAGCTTTTTCACCCCAACTAGCTGCAAATCAACAAACTGCCCCCTAACTGGTTCATATCAGCTTGGTTGTTCATATCAGCTGGTCAACCAACTAGTCGAATCCAGCTAACAGCTACTAACTCCATCTAGTTGTTTGGCCAATATGTGGGAACGACTCAACGTGTTTGACATGGTTATGTGTCCGAACACAAATATTTCAGTGAATTTGGAATCAAATGAAGTGTAGTAACTAAACCCATGTCCAAGCGTCAATGGTCAATCATAGGTACTCTTAAAGACATGGAGTAAGGCACCGTTTTCTTGGATTGAACTAAACTCATTAGAAGTAAAAACTCTTGAAAAGGAAACTCCTAAATAGAGGTGAGTAAGTTGTGGAGAACAGGGCCTAACATAAGTAAGCATCACAAACACATAATCGATCTATTGTGATCAAGTGCATCATCACCTAAAGCCGAAATTTTTCCAGGAACTGACTTCCAAGTCCATTGATAAGAGGATGAATGGAGTATAATCATATATGTATTTAATATTCAATAGGAAAAAGGGTATCTTATTATTTTCAACTACCATTATCTCAAAATAATGACCACCGTCATAGGGAAAAGCCTCGGGTAAGCATGTCCCAGGAAATGAGCAGTCATCATTCAAGTGTAATAGTCACTGGACTTGGATCTAAGTTTCTTCCCTCACCAACCAGGGGTAGTCTATCGGGCATCACACGTCCCTTGCTCTACTAAACACCACCTTCAAGAAAACGAAAATTGACAAGAAAAGGTCTCATAGGGAGTCCAATATAAACCTGCTGGAGCAGAGATTTTAGGTGCCTAAAGAAAGGTTGCATTGAAATAGCTACTATTTCGTCCAGTAAAGATAAGCTTTCATTAGTCCATTGTATTACATAGAAAACAACTGGCCTCTCCTTGGCTGATATTCATATACTTTACAATAATTTCACTCTGGGGGTTCAACTGTTCAATCAATTCAAATTTATCTCGCAGATCAAGTTTAGAGGTACAACTCTAGTAAGTAGCAATCTGTTACTAACTTGCTTATGAAGCTTGAGCATTCGTGAAACTACATAACTCTAGGAAAATAAGGCATCACACAAACCACAAATGATGCGCTGCACTCATCTGGGTAAACACATAGCATGACATCTAGGAAAGCATTTAATGTAGGGTATTGTGAGTAAAGCTAACAATTACATTACACGGGGAGAAAAGACAAATTAAGAGTGAAGGAAAATCTTACTCGCTTATAGCAGCACAAAAGATTACAGAAGTGACGCCATCAAACAGATGAATCCACTTCCTTCTCTCATTTCTTTGACCTCCAACATCGAAGAGTCTGTAAACCTCACCACTTTTCTTATTCTCCCCAACAGGACTGCAATTGGCAAGCAAAGGGTCTACATCATGAAGCTATAAAGTACTCATTTGAGCAACATCAACAGAAGACAAAGGCAACCACCTGAATTGGATCTCAACAACACCTGTGGTGCGGACTCTAGCATAGAGAACATCTTCCTGCACACAAGTGGGGTCATGGTGAAACTTGTACAAGGCCTCCTAATGTGTGGTACTCATGTTCCAACAGTACAAGGATTTACATCAAGATCGCAGCTACTTCAAAAAAGATAAAGTTTAGAAAGGAAAGAATCAAGACATACCTTAGTTGGAATGTAATTTGTATCAGAAAGCCTTTTTAACTGTTCCATGAAGTAATGAGCACAATCTGGAAGTCGAAGTTCATTACCACGGGAATAAGTAGCCTACAAGGAGCAACATGCATAATCATAAGAGCTGATGTCTATATCATAAACAGAGAAATTATACATTGAGACCGAAGAAAGTGCCAAACAAAAGACCATCAGAGAAACAACCTGAATAGCTGGATCTCTCCATAGTTTTTCTATTTCATGGGAAAGATCTCTAGTAAGCTGCGGGTAGTTGAACCCAGCACCGATTGCAGATAGCTTGTCTCCAATTTCCTGGCAGCAAAGCAGAAGTATGTTTAGCATATGTACAACATTACAATTTGAAAGATAGAATTTAGATACAGTAGATGACATCCCTGCCCTGAGGGTATCTTCTTCTACATCTAGAAGAAGGTAGGTGGCTATATACCATTTGATATTTAAACCAAGAATGGGGGAAAGAAAAGTTGATTAAAAATCAAACCTTATTCTCGTCGGACAAATCATATTTGGAGGAATGTGTTTCATTGAGAGCCAATTCCTTGCATCCATCAAGCAACAACTAATAATAAAAATGAAAGAGGAGAGAGTTTAGACACTCAATCGTCGTTGTTGTTGTCGTCATCATAATCTTTTAAACAACAACAGCAAGTAGCAAAGATAGTTAATTAGTGCCTTAGTGGTGATGCATACTTTAATAGTGTGATAAACATTGGCGTGAATGACAGGAATGTAGGTGTTGAGCTCCACTTGATCAAATCCTGACTGGAACAGAAGTTTAATCTGCCCAAATGATAATGTAATGTGGGTCACATAGACATAGACATAGATATCAATCACAACAACAACAAGATAGATACATACATACCTGCTTAAAAATAGTTGATTTTCCAGATTCTCCGGCACCTTTACATACAATACAAGGAAAGAAAGCATGAATGGTAGTGTATTAGACAGTAAGTAATTGTGTTCTCTGATATCAGTTCAAGTTTGGCTTTCACAGAAAAGGCAATTAGTCAGGAAGGCTGACAATTAGAATTAGAATTAGAATTAGAATTACCAAGCAACAAGAGTTTCTGAATATGCTTTTCAGCTTTGGTTTCTTGTTCTATCCGCCTTTCTATTTCTGCGGCTGCCTGAAGTGAAGTGAAGTCAAGTGAAGTGAACATCAAATCAGATCATTCTTATTCAAAACAAAATAAATATCGCACCAAGATCAGAAAATAAATAAATAAAATGAAATAAACAATGAGATAGCTATAGCAGCAGCAATTAATTACGATGATTACAAATACTACTACTGAATTACTACAATAGAAGCATTAATTACCTGGGCATTTTCAGCATCGGGTTTATGATTGTAATGTTGATGCCTACTGCACAGTAAACCCATCACTATTATTATTATTATTTAATATAATAACGTTGAGATGCCAGCCAGCCACTCTTTCTTACTGTCAGACTTAACTAGTGCTGCTATGCTATGCTATGCGCCTATGCTGTGCTGTGCACTCAGTGGAGTAGTGA
>ONZK01004110.1:53242-71498 GCA_900322385.1 Pharnaceum exiguum
ATAGGCAAGGTTGCCCAAAGCTGTTGGACTGTAATCCTCTTTTTTTGGAATACGTTCACGTTTCCTTTTCGTAAAATCCAAAAGTTTTTGAGACGGAAATTCTATTTGATGCTATGGTATCGCGATTGGTCGTCTCGCGAGGGGATTATTGCGTTTATCGCGGTCTTACCATATTGGTTTCTAGCGTCTAGGATTTTTCCAATTCAATGTTTTGGGTTTCAAACTATTATTTTTGAAAAACACGACTATTGCGTTCAATTAATCATGAACGGAACAACTTTCCTACTCCAAATATGCGCGTCGCGCATTCAAGCGACGGCGGTAACGGGTCTCCATGTTTTCAGACAAATCACACAAAAATAAAAAGGTCACGTCAGATCCCTTCTTTTTTGGATTGGATTCCAAAAAACTATGAAATATTTTAATTAAATTTATACTTAATGGTTCCACAAAATTAAAAAATGGTTTTAATAAATAACTATATCTTTAATATAAATACTGACATCAAACCATTTTCAAGTTCAACTTGGTTTTATTTATTCAATTTGAAAACATTTGACTAATTTTAAAAGCCAAAATAAGAGAGAGTATATAGTTTTTAAAATGAAACTGAATATAATTTTAGAGAAAAGAATTTGAGAAAATGAAAAGAGTATTAGTAGTAGTAACGGGAAATGTAATAGGAAATGGAGTGGCAAAGGTAGAGGGGGCCTTTTGGTTGATTTTGGCTGGGGTTATTATTGTATTGAAATTAATTTATATAATATAAATTTTATATTTAAAAGTATATAATATAATATAATATAATATAAATGAAAAGTGAAATGAATAAATATATGTGGTTGTAGCGTTTGGCATGCCCAGTAGCCAGCCCAGCCCTCTAACCTTAACCTTGTAAGGGTTTGTGTTGTGTTGTGTACTTATCAGATATCATCATCATATTCATCAATATCAATAAGGAGGAGAGAGAGAGAGACAGAGAAGCAAGCAAGAGAGAAAGGGGCTTTGCTTTGCGTAGCTCAAACATCCATTTACTAATACTAATTACTAAACCCAAACCCAAACCCAAACACAGCTGGGTGGGTGCGAGGAGAGAGAGAAATAGAAATCACTACTACAGGTCTTCTACAGTATACAATTCCAACTCAAGCCCAGCCTCAGCCTCATCCTCTGCCTGCCTTATCATCATAGAATAGAAGTGTATATATATAAATATAAATATAAATATAAATATAAAGAGTGAGTGAGTTTGGAAGTTTGGATGGATGAGTTGCAAATGTTCTCCTCCTCCTCCTCCTCCAAATTTATTTCTATCCATCTCCACCTCTTTAAAGGTCCGTATTCTCATCCATCATAAATCATACCAGTCCAGTCCAATCCAATCCAATCCAATCCAGTATATTTATATTTATATGCATATGCTTTAATTGCATCACACAATAATATTTCTTGCTATTGCTGCCTCTTTGATTACTTCTACTCTATTCTATTCAATACTACATCTTATATCTATGGCTGTCTGTGGATTTATGTGTATTGTATATAGATCTCCTCCGTTTATTATTTCGTTTCTTTTTATTTATTATTATTATTATTCTATTCAATACTACTGTAACCTTACCTTACCTTATCTTTCATTAATTACTATTATTATTCTTATTATTTCTGGCTCTTGTTAGTGTTACTATTGTAATTCTATGGTAATTGCAACTTATTCTTGAGTGAGATCTCCCAATTCAATTCAATTCAATTCGCCTCTTATTAATTCTTTAATTTTCACACTGCATCTCATCACATCACAATTTCTTTGCATTTCTGTAAGGATGATAACATAACATAACATAACATAACATGACGTCTCTGCTGCAGGTTTTGGCTAAGTCTTGGAGGAGAGTTTGTTAGATAAATAGATATAGATAGAAGAAGAAGACGAATTTTTAAAAAAGAGAATGAACTTGTCCAAACAAGGCGAAACCAGGCTCAACGCACCATCGCCCTCCAATCATGGAGGTGGAGGAACCTCACTCAATCCAAATGCCGCCGAGTTCGTTCCTTTCTCCCTCAGAGGCTCAGCAACTGCAACTGCAAGCACCCCTCCCATTCCCAATCCTACTGTCTTCACTGCATCTGCTCCTGCCTCCTCCGGTAAGAAGGTGCTAGATCGATCCGAGTCCTCTATTTCTACTAACTCTGACGAAGAAGCTGCCCGACAGTACTGGCAGCACCAGCTCCCTGATGACATCACTCCCGACTTTCAAGGTATGGGAGAGGATGATGAATCACTCCCACTTTCGCTTGCCGGCCTGTCTTTACACACTGCCACTGCCAACCAAGCTAATAGCCTCTCTGCCGCCGCTGTTGCTCCTGCCAACGTCATCAGTGAACGATCGGACTTTGCTTCTGCTCGTCAAATCAATGGAGTTCCTCTAAGTGAGAAGATCAGTCATCTCTTCTCTTCTGTTTATGGAAATGACCCATCTCCCACCAGTTATTTGCAGCAGATGGAGACCAACAAACCCTGGGAAATGCAACCTTTTGGCACCGATGATCACTTTGCCGGGGGTGGAGCGGACGGAATGTCACTCTACGAAAGCATGCACCGCGGTTATGCAGATGATGTCATAAGTGAAAGTTGTACTCTGGGAAATTCTGATGTGAATCCTGTGGAGTTTTTGGCTGCGCAGTTTCCAGGGTTTGCAGCTGAGAGCCTTGCGGAGGTCTATTTTGCCAACGGCTGTGACCTGAATTTGACTATTGAAATTCTAACTCAACTCGAGGTATGCTTGTTTTTCATGGAATCTAGCAACCACAATATCTACTCTTTCTTTGACTATGTAGTCTCTTGTTATTGCTTAGTGTCCATTGTTTGACAAAATGAATAAAAATATTGTGATGCGTATTGCATCAGGTAAATATCTGTCACAGATTTGCATCATTTTGCAGATTCTTAGTTTTGTGTGCTGCCTATTAAAGCTCTATCTTCTACTGTTTTTTTTTAAATGATCAAGAATTCAAGATTAGGCTCTTTGCTGGTGTACTGGGCTAGTAGCTTTGGTATTTGGAGATGAAAAAGAAATGTTGTTACATGGTTCCGACATCTGTTATGTGAGTCAGTGAGTGTGATAATTTAATTGCTTTTGCTATGAAGAGATGATTGAACTTTTAGTTTTACATTGACTTTAGATCGTCAAAAGAAATGGTTGTAATTGTAATGAAGCTGAAACATTGTCGCTAAACGTATTCTGAGTGTGTATATTTGTTTTGCTTTAGTGATTGTTTCCTAAGCTGGAGAGGATATTCCATCGTATGTGCACGTAATGAGATTTCAACGATCAAGTCTGGTTTACTTGGATTATCTTCTACATGAAGTTGTATTCTGATATTGTGATTGTATATTGTGATTGTATCTTGTTTTCATCCATGTTCCCCTCGTCATTGTAGCTTCAAGTTGATGGCGCTTTTAGTCAAAATGTGAATTCCAAGACCTTATCAGCTCCAAACCTGACATCAATGGACTTCCCTGCACTTCCTGTTCCAGATAACAAGTCCAATTTGCCTAAATATGCAGGAGATGAACTCCATCGTACTGCTAATCCGTATGGATTATCTGGGAAGGACAACTTACTTTTCTTTAAATCTGGTTCATCACTATCAACAAAAGGTGCAACTGATTTTGCTTCCACTGTCCGTAAACTAGCTTCTCAGGATAATGGTTTGTGGAAATATAACAGAAATGGTGCATCTGATGCTTCCATTGGTTCAAGTCGTAGTTCTCATACTTCATCTGGGTCTTACAATACCGGTGCTGGAAGAAATGCATACAATGATAGGCTGCATGCTCGTAGCTCTGCGCGAGCAGCCCCTACATGGCTTGAAACTGGAGATGCAGTTGGTAATGTTGTCGTTTTTGTTTGTTTCTGGGAATCTTCAATCTCCCGGGCTGTTCTCAACGTACATGTCTGTGTTTTTAAACCTGAGTAATTTTGCAGCTAACATGTACTCTGAACTGCGAGGTGAAGCTCGTGATCATGCTCGAATAAGAAATGCTTATTTTGAACAGGTATTATCCAAATTGATAAGACTTTTTTCCTTCTGTTTTTTCTTTTGTTTTTGTGCACTCTTGGAATGATACTGGAACAAGCTAGCACAATTAGACGACACTTTTTTTTCTTTCCTGAGCTTTAATTGGCCAAATTCAGTGGGCTGAGTTGTGGATTATACACCACTAAGGGTCGGAGACGTAAGAAATGTCCCCATTCAACAGTGCCTACATAAATCGATTACAAAGTTGCCAAGTTGTGGACAATGTGGTATCCTTGGCACGTAAGGTTTATAGCTTGGATCGATATATCCATCTGATCGAAATGTCCTTTAAAGGCTGTTTTCTGAATCCTGCGTAGAGTTATCATGATATTAGTCTATTTCTCTGTATATAACGACAATTTTTCAAAAAAATTGCCAGAAACTCCCTATTACTCCATCCGCCCCTCTTTTATCGTCCCCTTTGCTTGTGGTTTAAGAAATGTTCCTCTACTTAGCTTGGATGAGAACATACGGTTGGAGATAGGAGGACGCGAGGAAGAAATGATCATCATGGTAAAGGATTTGATTTGGGGATTAAGGTGGATCGTGTGAGGGGTGGTGTTCTCCTCGTGCGTTTTTTTGTCTTTTTGAGTTGGTATCTGTGTGTGTGGTGTGGGTGCTTATATGTGTGTGTTTGGGATGTGTGCGTATGTTGTGTGCGTGCGTGTGTGTGCGTGCGTGTGTGTGCGTGTGTGTTTTGTGTGTGGGTCTGTACTTCTTTGTCTTGATCCCTTGTTAGTTTACACCAATGCGGTTTTGGGATTAAGGCTATATTGTTTTTGTTGCCGTTGTGGAATTTGGGGCATTTTGGGTAGTTTGAAATCTTGCCACCACCCTTGGTATTCCATTTTAGTTTTGTGTACTTATCTCTTAAGTATGTACTTTTTTTTTGTTAGCAATACAACAACTTTTATGGGGTAGTGATGGTAAGTACGTGAGAGTATCTTCTGTGATTGATGTACCCTTGTTGCATCATGATTCATGCGGTATAGTGTCGTTAATAGGGCTGGATGTCTATAGTAAGTTGTAACTAAGTTATATGGGAATTGGGATATTCAAGATGGTGTAACCAAATTCAAGCAAACCAAGTGGGATTTTTTTGAAGATAATTTTTTGTTTATTTATCAAGATTCAATGTATACAAGGAGCACAAGAAGTCCTCTAGAAGAATTCAATGAAACCTTAAAAACCTCAGAGCTATTTCCTTATGAAAAAACTTGCCTTAGACTACGACTACTTGCCTTAGACTACGACTACTGCCTTAATTATGTAGTCTTCAGTTTCTCAACTACTCTTTTCCAATACGTCTTCTAATCGGTGAACCCTAAGTTCAATGTCAGCTAAGTTCACTAGTTTCATAGACATCTTATTTTCAGAGCTTTTGTGCTCGCTCATTGATTCTTTTCCCCCAACTTTACACCTCTTTTTTTTGGATAAAAACCCAAGATTAATTGATAACAAATTGGGAATCTTATTTGACATTTTGAGGTTACCAGGTTGAAAGTATTAGATGGGTGTGCATGTTGTTTGAATTGTTCTGGTAAATCATGGTTATGCCAACCATTTTTTATTCGTAGTTGCAATCAGGGAATTCTATTCTGTATAAATGCCCCCCCCCCTCCCCCGAGGTTTCTTCAGTTCTCATTTTTTCTGTCTTTTTGACTTTTCACGTATGCTTGCCTGTCACCTGCTCCTTGATAACTTTTATCACATAATTCTCACTGTTAGTATCATTGTTTGTTGCCTTTTGTTTCCTCTCTGTAAGGAGCTATTCTACTCTTCTAGTTTCTAGTTCTTGAAGCATTAGGGTGTTACATATATCTGTGTACTTGTTCTACGTGCACAGCCTATCTGTTCTACCTGTCTAAGTTTTAAAGGAACTGTTAGGTTCCTCAAGTCCATCATTCAATGCAAGCTTTGTCCATAATCGAAGTGTCTCAATCTAGGAAGAACTGGGGGTCTCATCGTGTATACTTGGAGGTTACGACCGCTCAGCTAGGTTGTACAACATTATTGGCAGTGCCCAGAAAACCAGATAAGTGTGATTTTGGTCTTGATACTTCATTGAGAAGCTTTGGCCTTCTCTCTATGAAGTAACCCACCCCTTTGCCACAGCGTACCCAGTGTGAGGGGATAGGAAAATCTCTGACAATACCTTATCTAAAAGTGGGCCTGCTAGTTGTGGGAGACGGGGAAAGGGATTATATTATTTTCTTGTCTGTGTTCCTTAAATCTAGTCTTTCCGCTTTCTGGAAGAAGTGTAAGAGAGGGAAGGACTCCATTTATCTGACCATGATTTTGTGAAAAGTTGTTGCTTTTTGTAATGCTGGACCTGCTGGTGCTCCTTTCAATTAGTCTTGTTGAGTTATTTGATTTCTGACTTCACGGAATAGATATCTGTCTTCCTGTTAGTATTTGATAAATCTGTCTGCTAGTTGTGAAACTGTAGTTGTTGTCCACAGCTTCTTTTTGGTTTATCATGCAGTTCTATGTTCCATTGCATTGTTCTGTCAAAGTCAGCTTTTTTTTATCTGACTGTTATGATTCGGTTGTGGTTGATACTTCAACTCTACTTGTCTTTTAAGGCTCGTGAAGCTTACCTACTCGGCAACAAAGCATTAGCTAAAGAGCTGAGTTTAAAAGGACAGCTGCACAACATGCAGATGAAGGCTGCTCACCATAAAGCTCAAGAATCTATCTATCGGCAGAGGTCTGTTGTTTAGTAAACATTTGTTCCTAATTGAACTTGCTAGTGGATTCATATTGTGTTACTAACCTGACATGGATGGTTTCAAAATTTGTTTATGCATTGGCATTCAACTGAGCAGGAGCTTAGCTGGAGAAACTACATGATTGACTCATCTTAAACTCACAAAGTTGTACATGCACACATGGCTTATTTGTATCTTCCTGGCATGGGGTTGCATAAATGTTTTCGCAAACTATATGTAAATTCGCCTATATATCTGATATTTATATCTGAGAAAGCATGCCTAGGCGCAAAGCGCTTTGAGGCGCCAGAAAGGCCTTGGGGTGCATGAGGCGCACTAGTTCCATGAGTGCTCGAAGGTGCATTGAGATGCAACGAGGCTCATCATGGCCTTTTTTCTTTCTTTCATTTTTGCTCTCTTTCCTTTCTTTTTACTGCTGTAACTCCGAAGATATCATTTGGTAAAGCAAAAGAATGTACTTAGGCAATCTATTACTTGAAAGATCATGTATAAACTACTGTATGGCTCATTGCGCCGCTTGTCCAAAAGGCGTGCACCTTCGCCTTTCACCTAGGCTCCAGCCTCCAGGGATCCTTTGTTGTAGGGATAATGTGGGCCTAGTGCTTTTTTAAAAATGGAGGGTCTGTTGGTGAACCATCAGCTTTACTTTTTCTTGAAACCTGTGATTGCTTTTGGAATGGTTGCAGGTTAAATTCGTAAATTATTCTGTACCGTTTGTATTGAGTATGTTCATTGTGTTTTGAACTTTTGGTTGATCATACCCTGAACCTTGCAAAATTAACTTTTGCAGAAACCCAGTTGGTCCCGAAATGCAGGGAGGTAGAAACCAGGAAAAGATAATCGACCTACATGGATTACATGTTACTGAAGCTCTTCAGAGGTTAAGACATGAGCTCAGTGTGCTGAAGAATGCAGCAAGATCTGCTGAGCAACGCTTGCCTGTTTATATTTGTGTTGGGACAGGTCACCATACCAGGGGTGCTCGTACCCCTGCAAGACTTCCTGTTGCTGTCCAGCGCTATCTTCTCGAAGATGAGGGTTTACAGTTCACTGAAACGCAGCCTGGACTGCTCCGTGTTGTGCTATACTGAAAGTAGTGTAAGAAGTGTATTTTTAGGAAGTTCCTTTTTCATTTTTTTGGTTGACACAGAAGAAATTATCTATCCGTCTATGCATCATTCTTGTGTATGTGTACATTGGAAGAATATGGAAGCGGAAAAAAGAAGAACGGTAACCCAATCTGTGGATAGAGGTGATGGAAAAGGGAAGTAGGGAAGAAAGCGAGCAGAAGAAAAATGTTGATAGCTGAAAATATTGTGAAAATGGGGGAGGCATGGCATGCTGGTGTCGTTTTGCGTGGTTCAGTATGAGTAGCAGCAGCACATTTTGGTAGTAGATCTGATCGTACATCAACCAATCTTTTGTAATACCTTTTTTTTTTAAAAAAATATCCTTTTTCCAATCATGTATTCATATTTTTGTATCTTAGATATAGCAAGCACCCTATCCCGATCAGATCAGATCAGATCAGATCAGATGTCCGTCAAATATAATGTATCGTTTTAGAATATAGAGTGCACAATGAATGCATTACAAATTCATATGTTCTTGTGGCTTGTTTAGCACCTGTAGATCTGTGGTAGTGCGGGTGGTGTCGCGGAGGGTCACTGCTAAGATCTTAAAAGTATTCGTCCAAGTCTCCAACAACCTTACATAAGGGTCACTTAAATGTCTTCCATTAAATTAAAAAGTAAAAGAAAAAGAACAAGAAAAAAAAAAAGAAGCCAAACAGAGGCATTTTGTTAAATAAATGAACCGATTTACATTGTTGGGAAAGGGAACGCACATAATAATAATAAATTCCCAATTAGAATTAGGGAAGCAGGCAGACAGGCCGGCAGGCGGGCAGTGAGTCATGAAAATGAAAGTCGAAAAGCTCATTTCCCTCCAAAACGAAGAGATACAAATATTGAAAATGTACTACACCAACTAACAACCAAGTACGTATGTACTCTAAAAATACTACACCAATTACAGTAGATGAAAATTGAAGATATGATTGGCAGTGGGAATGGGTTTGGGTTTGGGGAAAAAGGCAACAAGGTGGTGCAACTAGAAGAGTATGGCCGGTGTCGTCCACTTTCAGCGAGACAGCAGCAGCAGCAGCAGGAAGAACATGACGCAGTTGTTTCTAGTTCTAGTTCTAGTTGTGTGAAAAGGCACAAGCCTTGTGTTTCTTCTTCTTCTTCGTATCCGTATCCATATCCGGGTAAGGAAAACATTCCACCACCTCTTCCTTCAACTAAGGGTTTTTCAATTTCTCGTGGTTCCATAGAATCCAGGCTGCTGCTGTTCAATAATAATAATAATAATAATAATAATAATAATAATAATGGGGTTGCTAGTGCTAGTGCTAGTGCTAGTGCCACTGTACAAGCACATGAACAAGAACAAGAACTAGAACTAGATAACCCAGAAATAGAAAACGAGTTTGAGGCGAATACCCAGTTCCAAGACTTGTTCGACAGATTGGGCGAAGAAGACAGTCATGACCCACAACTAGAAGAAGAGCAACCATCTGAGTTGCCGTTGGGTTGTCCTTGTCCTCTGTGCGGGCTTGACCTTTCTGATTGGGATGAACAGTCCAGGCAATCTCATGCCAATGCCTGCCTTGATGGTGATGGTGATGGTGACGGTGACGGTGATGACAAGAGCAACAGTGACAACAACATCACAGTGCCATTATTAAATAATAATGTAGTAGATGACAATAAGAAGAAACAACAACAACAACCCCCTCTCAACCGCAGCAGCAGCAGCTGCCTTATTACTGACTTTTTCTCTGCTGCCAACAACAACAAGTCTGACAGTAGTCGTACTCAGAAGCAGACTAGGATAAGGATCCCTCCTGTGCCGGTGACCAATACTAGTACTAAACCCAACGCCAAAAGTGGTGGTGGTGGCGGTGGGGTTCGGAAATCCAAAGATATTCCTTCCTGGTGCTCTATTCCTGGAACACCTTTCCCTTTCCGGGTGGTAATATATTCCTGCTCCTCTTCCATTACTCTCTCTTTCTCTCTGCCTTGTTCATTCAGTGTGTCTAGTATTTTGTTTGACTTCTTCTTTTTCTTTTTTTCCCTTCTCTGTATGCAGGATGCTTTCCGTTACCTTCGGAGAGATTGTTCACATTGGTTTCTTACCCATTTTCACTTGG
Source organism: Pharnaceum exiguum (assembly GCA_900322385.1). Lineage (NCBI taxonomy): Eukaryota > Viridiplantae > Streptophyta > Magnoliopsida > Caryophyllales > Molluginaceae > Pharnaceum > Pharnaceum exiguum. The sequence continues at coordinate 63,272 of ONZK01004110.1, forward strand.
ATCGTAAGTCTCTCTCCTTACCTTACCTTACCTTACCTTTAAATTATCTCCACCCCAGCCTAGCCCAGCCCTTTGTCTTCATGTGTCAACTTAATTGTTGCTCTTATGATGATACTTCCACATTCTATGATGCTTTTCCCAACTTAACATGTTTCACAATCATATCATACTTGTCCTGTCCTGGATGAGTCTTTGTTAAGCGCCTTCCTTCCGAGGGTTGCCTTGCTCGTCTCATATGTATGGTATGGTACTATGGTATGGTATGGTACGGTATGGTATGCTAACCAAACCACAGATTTTGTGCCAATTTATTTTTACTCTCGCTTTTAACCTCTTCTCGTCTGTTCTGCCTTTCTGCATATTATTATATTGTTTGTTTCCAGCAGACTGACTACCTACACCAATATGTTTAGTCCTGCTGCTTTCCCTCGCCTGTTATGTTATGCCTTAGATGCCCTCAGCTTATGTTTTTCAAGGAAGGCTCATACTTTAACTTTATTTATGCACAGATTACCAAGGTCTGACGAGGTCATTTTCCTATGGAAAAATATACTGCTCCATGATAACGGCAAAGCTGCTAAATGTTAAGATCGGGATCCCCTGGGACAGATTACAGGTTATGCCTCTTAACCAGAAAATCACTGTTAACGGGGTTGCTGTTACTTGTTATGATGCAAATCATTGCCCAGGCTCCATTATCATACTCTTTGAGCCCCCAAATGGGAAGGTACGCTTCAAATATGTCCTCTGTTACGCTTCTTTTTTCTTTTTAGTTCATTTATTTTTTGTATGTTACTTGTGCTTCTCTTTGTGTAAGGTCAGGCTGTTCTACACACAGGGGATTTCCGGTTCAATGATGAACTGGCACGAAGAGTTGGTCCGATCGCAAGCAGCATTTGTACTCTTATCCTTGATACAACATACTGTGATCCCCAGGTATAATGATGAGGTGTTTGGTTCAGGGCTGTCTGATGTCCACTCTGTCTGGTTTAGTTTTAATTCATCGATGACTCTTCTATTTTGTGTCGTGTGTGGTTTCTTTTGCGTCATAAAATCTCTTCCATTTCTGCTGTTTACGTTTTGTCCTTTTGAGATGACCTTTTTTGGGTGTATTTGTTTGTGTATATGTGCTCGCCAGTTCTTGTGGTGTGTGTGTTTCTTGAGTGGGTTGTTGGGATGTTATGGGTGATGATCTAATGCGAAATCCTTTTTGGTCCTTGCTAGACCACCCTCATTCAGTTGTTGGTTGTTTTTGAAATACATGGTAGGTCTTGATTGCTATACAAAGCTTTACTATTTCCATTTTACTTCCAATTTTTTTGACCCTGACTAGAAACTTAGAAAGTAGGAACTCAAAGCCCTAGCAAAACATCTCTTTGTTTGGGGCGATCCAATTCATTCCAACTGTGTTATGGTAGGAATACGACCATGGTGGTGCTTGGCTTAGATTCTCTCCAAATGTGATTCTCCTTTGTAATTTTTCCTCAATCTTCCTCCTCCTTCTCCACCTCCATCACAAATCAACTGGCCAATGCTGTAAAGGACTCGTTAAATGGCTAACGAAGGTATAATATTTAATTATTTTTTGTTCTTGTTGGAGCCCACTTCCCTCCAGGGCTCCAAGGTTCCAACACTAGCAAGTGAGTACTTGTAATGGAGAGGATCCAAACTCGTCACCGCTTATCCAATTTATTACTGATCAGCTACCCCCATGAAAGATGATTTGTAGCTATTCTGGACCAACTTGTTTCAGCAGCCAGTAAAGTTTTGACATTGATTTTCAAAATTTGTAAAAATTAACTTCGTTTTTGTTTTTCCACAGTATAACTTTCCAAAGCAGGAGGCTGTTGTGCAGTTTGTCATCGAGGCCATTCAAGCAGAATCCTTCAACCCAAAGACTCTGTTTCTTATTGGAAGTTACACAATTGGTATGCGATTTTCTCGGTCACCCTCTCTCTCATACACCTTCTCTTCAGCTGAATTATGTGTATTTTTTCAAACAGGAAAAGAGAGACTGTTCCTGGAAGTTGCTCGTGTTCTACGTAAGAAAATCTTTGTTACTGCAGCAAAATTTCGTCTTTTAGAGTGTTTGGAGCTGCCACTGGAAGATCTGCAGTGGATCACACTTAAAGAGCACGAGAGCCACATTCACGTTGTGCCTATGTGGACTATTGCTAGCTTTAAACGACTGAAACAATTGTCGTACCAATATGCAGTGAGTGTTCAACATCATAATGTTTTTAATTTCTCCACTTACGAATTACTATGTCAGATTGTACTAGGCTGTTTCCGCCGTTGGTATTTTTGTTGTCGTGGCTGTCTCAATCACAAATTACAGGAGGAATATTGAAGTAGTTCTGTGTTGCAGCTTGTGAAAGTAAAACAGTACTTCACAAATCAGAACACATTGTTTGCGAAAGGTCTCGTTCAAATGCTGATCATGGGTTTCTTTTGCAGGATCGATATAGTCTGATAGTTGCCTTTTCTCCCACTGGGTGGACATTTGGTAAGGGGAAGAAGTCTGCTGGCAGAAGGCGGCAGCAGGGTACCGTAATAAGGTGATAAAGATAGAAATTTGTATATTTATGGCAGTGTCTCTTTCAACTGCAACTGGTACAGCTATTGGTTGGTTCAATGGTACCTGCTCATCCTTGTCTTGTTCCTGATTCCCATAACTGGCTGGTACCTCTAGTAGTTCTGAACTTCCAATCATCCCTGCTTTCTTATTTTCGGTTTTGTTGGACCCTATATCCTCTGCTTAGTTTGCCCTGATGCCAGAACCTACATCAATGGTCACATTCCTTTTACAGGCATTTCTCTTTCTTTCTTATCTACCATTGGCAGCCCTCCGATTCTAAGTGTCCTCCCCTGCCTTTTCCTCTTTTTTATCTTAGTTGGTGTTCTACTGTAGTGACAAGTTACAACTACGTATTATGTCATGTTGCTTCTTGGCCTAGCTAAGTTCTAAAGTTGACTTTTGCTGTCCCATCTATGACTATCTCATTCTATGGAATTTAGGCTTTCTGTATGACTGTTTCGACTTGATCATTCATCAGTAATTGATTCAATATCTTACCAGAAAATAGATCTACTGATCTAGGAAGAAGCCAATATCATTTAGGGACTGCAAGTTCATTGCCTATTGTTTATTTATTTATATAGAAACCTGATACAGTCATATGCATCTCTTTCCTAAACCACCATGGTATTGAGTTATCCATCCTAGTTAATTTACACTTGAACTCTGGTGAAGAATACCAAAAGGCATTAATAAATTTGGATATGCTTCGATGGCAATACGAGCAGTATCTTCATATGTCAGTTATGTGCAATTCATTGTAGACCTAAGTAAGGTGTGATAATGGAGGACTTTGTGTTGAAGTTTTTTATTTTTAATGAAATACATGGGCCATTTTTCTTCCTCCTTGTCTCTGGAAGTGTTGATCTTCCTTTTCGCTGTGATAGGTATGAAGTACCATACAGTGAGCATTCCAGCTTTGAAGAATTAAAGGAGTTTGCCAAGCTTCTATCTCCAACTGAAATCATACCCAGTGTCAACAATGAAGGTGAAGCTTCCACCAATGCGATGCTTGAACTCTTGTTATCATAGTTGGGTGACCAGGATGTGGCTTCGCAGAAATGCTTGAACCATTAGTAATCCTATTACCGAGTTGTAGACTTGTAGGTGCACTGTCAGCCGGAGCACTTCACAGCTACAACACCCCTACAACTACATTAGTTGACAACAATCCCAAACTCAAACTCAGCCAATATCTAGAGGGGAGTGCAAACTAATGGCAAGAAAATCTGTACAAGGACATTGGATATAGGTTGTGTAAGGTAGAAATACTTTCAATGTGTTTTTCAAACATTTATTAGTGTTTGACAAATTTATAAATTGTGGTGAATGAAAGTACATTTCAAAGTAGTCTTTGATTTCTCTCTTCTTTCATGTTAATATCTTAAAATTGAAGTGATTAACGAGTCCAATTATATATTATCTTAAAACCCAAACCTGCACCAAAACTGACTAGTGGCATCCAAAATAATTTCAAAAATGCCAAACACTAATAAATGAGATCTCTACTTTTTTTAGAAACAAAAACTCTAATTTCTTATTTAATAAAAGAGAATAATTTAGATAACTGTAATAAAAGTTGTACCATTAGTGACACAAAAAACTAAAAGCACATAGTTGTCTTCTTAATTAGCTTATAAAACCTTGTAAATTGTTAGCTTATCAGGCATTAATTTTATATCATTCTTTTTGTCCCCTTCATTACATTTATTTATTTTATCTAGAGTAGCTCCTCACTAGTTCTCTTTTGGTTATTTTTTTGTTTGTGCATAAAGTTTAGGAAAAATTGTTTTGGGAATAATCTCTACTTCAACTCTTGTATCCTAGAACGATCCAATGACATTTTTAAACAAGTCAAAATGCAAAATTAAAACTTTGGTTATGAATAAATCCATTAGAACTAATGTATTTCATAGTCAAATTTAAAATTGATGGCTTAATGTAAGGTTTAATTTTTTCAAAAAACTCGTTTTAAAACTTAATTAGATTGTTTCGGGCTATGAAGGTAAAGTAGGGATTAATAACAACAATTTTTAAAGTCGGGATATTCGGCTAAAGTAGGATTATTCCCATCAATTCGCCTAAATTTTACCTTTTTTATTTAATTCTATATGATAAATACTGTTTTCTCAACCTATTTAGATAATTTTGGTACAAATATATTACAATAAGTGTAATTATTTGAATGTATTATATTTAATGGAAAAGAAAAAGGAATCGCAGTGAGTCTAGTGAGGCGAGGCGAGGCGATGCCAGGTATAAAAGCAAAGCAAAGAAAAGAAAAGAAAAGAAAGGCTTCTTCACTTGAAAGAAAAAGAAAAAGAGGTGAGGTATAGGAATTGAAGTAAGGTCGCAAGGCAAGGCAGGCGGCAGGCACACCACTTTGGAAATAAGAAGAGAAACAAGAAGGGGCTTGCTAGCTAGCTAGCGGGCGGGGGTTTAGGGTTTTAGTAAAGTAAAGTAATTCAGAATGGTGAGGCTGACGGCTGATTTGATATGGAAGAGTCCCCATTTCTTCAACGCTATCAAGGAGAGAGAATTGGACCTGAGAGGTTTGGTTTGTTTGTTCCCTTCCTTCCTTTGTAGTTTTTTGTACCCTTTCTTCTATTTCTTTTTCTAGTTCCCAATTAACATAACATACATTTAACTCCAACCAACCTAACTAACCCTCTACTTTTCTTTCTATTTCTCCAGGAAATAAGATTGCTGTTATAGAGAATCTGGGTGCCACCGAGGTAGGCAAAGCCAATCTCAACTGAACTCAAGCAAGCAAAACAGCATTTTTGAATTTAATTTAATTGAATTGAATTTTTGAATTGAATTGAATATGGGTTCGTCTGATTGGTAGTATTTTTATTCTCTCCCCCTTTCCCTCTCCCTTCCTGGCAGGACCAATTCGACACCATCGATTTGTCTGACAATGAGATTGTTAAGCTTGAGAACTTCCCCTATTTGAACAGACTTGGCACACTGCTCCTCAACAACAACAGAATCACCCGTATTAACCCTGCCATTGGAGGTCAGTTGGTCACTCAGTTAGTCCAGTCATTTATTATTAGATTAGACTTGTTTTTCTTTATATTATATGTGTCACTCACTCTCATGAATACATTGCATTTACATTTGCTGCCCAGAGTTTCTGCCCAAATTGCACTCCCTTGTCCTCACCAACAACCGTTTGGTCAATTTGGCCGAGATTGACCCTCTTGCTTCCCTTCCGAAGCTCTACTTCCTCAGTCTCCTCGACAACAACATCACCAAAAAGACTGACTACCGCTCCTATGTCATCCACAAGATCAAGTCCCTTCGTGTGCTAGATTTCAACAAAGTCAAGCAAAAGGAAAGAGTTGAGGCCGAGAGACTGTTTGCATCCAAGGGAGCTGAACAAGAGGCCAAAAAACCACCTGTCGTCGTCAACAAACTCACTCCCAGCACCGAGGAGGATATCGAGACCGTACCCAAGGCTGTTGCTCCTACACCTGAGCAAATTACAGCTATCAAGGTAACTAACTTTTCATATAAATAAATAAATATACTTATATTGAGCAAAACACACCTGTAGCATGTTAACTAGTTAAGAAACATTATATGGTAAGAGATCATGCTGTGTTTGGACACTCCTATCATTTTGTGTGCGTGGCCTGGCTGTTGTATTACCTTTTGAAATTTTGTTGGATTCGTTTGTCACATGAAACATGCTTCCTTATGGTTCGGTTGTATTTATTGAACATTCATAGAGGACAGATGACAAAGCATAAGACACAGGGCTATTTATAGGTAGACATAACTTTGAGGATATGAATCCTAAAGAAACTTATTGAACTAGACGTAACATATAAACGGAAATAAAATTATGAGATTAATTTGTTTTCTCTAAAATGACAACTTCTAAAAGATGCCTACGAGTATGCCCCCGGCCTATTGTCATCAGCTCATCAGAATGTGTTTGGCTTAGGCTTCTATAGTGCGGTGAGACATAATTTCTATTTAAGGGAGGGACGTGTCTACTATGAAAATTGTAAAAAGATGTGACCAAGGTTTTAAATTGCGATCAAGTTTATGGAAACAGTCACCGAATTGTGAGCAGTATGGCACGGGTGTCATGTTATGGATCATGGCCACCGCCTACGGCTAGACATTTGTTTTGGTTGTTTTAGGTTCCTTTCAACAATAACAATCACAAACTAGGTAGCTATAGGCGTATGATTCTGATATACTATCTTAGTCTTAGTTTAGTATCTCGCTGTTGTTGTGGGCCGTGGAGTGTCTTAGTTTTAGTATCGTTGCTGCTCTATCGCTGTTGTTGTGGGTCGTAGAGTGTTGCATAAGAAAGTGGTTATAACGGGGAGTAACAATAGCGACTAGAATGGCCATGGCCACTTCGGCCGTCATTCTCTTGATTTCCAAAGTGCAGTTACATGTTGGCCTTAACTTAATGGCAACTCATTTTTATGTAGTGAAGCTTACATTATTTGAATCCTCCAATATGACGCCCAATTGTGGTAGATATATAGATTGGTTGGGTCTACGACTCTGTTCACGTGTTTTTCACTATGCTTCTGCTACCTTTGTTCCTCTGACAAATTTTTAATTTGCACATTGGCCTTCTTTGAACCAGAGGAAAACCAAAATGTCAAAAAACTCCCTCAGAAGTGCTCTTTACTTCCAAGAATAAAGAACCATTAATGAGTAGGCTGTATGCTTTTGTTTGTGTGCCGCTCCTTATCTTTTCTATTTTTAATCATGGTAATTGGATGACACCTCGGTCTTCGATTTTAACACTGCTAATCTTTGCTTCTACTAGTCATGGTTGTCTTTTGCTGATAGTGCCATTTCAGCATTTCTACATGTGAAATCGGATAATACAAGTGTTTTTGCTCTGATTGTAATTGCTTGACTGTATCTCTGCAGGCTGCTATTGTCAATTCTCAAACACTTGAAGAGGTCGCTAGGCTTGAAAAGGTAACAGAATCGCTTAATGTGTCTTCATTATGGGCGCGTTTTTTTTTACAAAATTTTTAATGTTGACATTTTGTATTTCAACTTTATATTTTATTATTTTTTTATCGTTTAAAGTTGGGAAATTTCTGGCCAGCAATGATTGCTCAATGAGATCCGGATGTGTGTCATACTTCTGCATTTAGAGGTGTCTTGTTTGTTTGTCTACCTAGCTGATGGTCTTTTCCAAAATTAAGGATGTTGGATTATTGGCATGATATGCTTTATTTATCATGTTTTGGTGTTCAAGACAATGAGATACCAAAGAGAAAGATACCGCTTTTCTTTTCACTCTAAGAAGAAGGTGTGATCGCTTTCAAAAGAAGAAGAAGAAGGTGTTATTGCAGCTTCTGCTACCAGCTGACAGTGGGCTATTAGTTGGTTAGATATGGCGCCGTTTAGCAGGGCAGATTAGGACCAACTATTGCTTATAACACTAACCCCTATGCATGCTTCATGCAGGTGCACCCTTGCCAGCCGTTGAACAACAACACCCACACAATTATTTCTATGAAAGCTAACACAAGTCACACCACTTTAACAATTGCTATGGAAGTATTAAAATTACTCACCGGCGTGCACCCATGACACTCGCCACTGGAACACAACTATTGCTACAAGAACTAACAGTTGCACACATACGTAGACACA
>ONZK01004111.1:0-14073 GCA_900322385.1 Pharnaceum exiguum
TGGACCCTGGGGTAGACTGGAGCTTTATTCTCCACCAGTAAGCAAATGCTTAAGTGGCTTATAAATGCCTGAAAGATGAAGTGTATGTAGTGCCATATTTTTTTCAAGTGTCTGTCAGCTAAATCATTGACTTGAATTCAGGCTGGAAGCGCCAGCAAATCTGTGAAGATACAAACACTTTCCAAGATAATGATATTGCATCTTATGCGCTTCAGTTATGGAAGTCAAGGAAGTACGAAGTTGCATAAGCCTGTGGATTTTCCTCTTGAGTTAGTCCTGGGTCGTGAACTCCTCGTTTCACCCACAAATGAGGTAAAAATTTATTTCCATCCCTCCATGGTGTAAATATATTCCCGGTTAACAGTTCCTAATGCCTATGTCTCTCTTGTAATGGTTTTTGTGCTCAAACATGTACCCTACCGTTTTTGCACTTCTGCGACCTACTTTGGAACGTTATTGATGTAAAACGGGGAACATTCCCTCTTCTAAAACTCACTTTATTTCATTCATTCAAATCCAACTAAAGGGGGTTTTTTTAGCCTAAAAACTACTTGGAAAACAAGTAATCACCTAAACTATAAGACTACTTCCCTTAACCTAATAAAGCTAATATTGTGATAGCATGCTAACTAAATACCCTTTAATAAAATCCGAAAATAAAAAAAGTATCAAAAATAGAATAATCTCCTAAAAGTAAAAGATTCACTTTGTAAAATACTGCTTTCCTATTTCCTTTTTTAGCCATCCGCATCAGTTATGCTGTATGTTCTGTTTGGTTTTATTAGATCCATGTTTGGTTTATTTGACCCAACTTCCACCATAGACTTGGAGCTTTTTATTTACTATTTAGATGCAATTGATTTGCATGAATTTGCTTGCTTGAAGGGGGCGATGAATGTCATCAAGCTTACTACTCTCTCCGTCACACTTATATCTTCCCATTTACGTTTGAACAAGATTTTAGGTGGAGACTTTGGGTGTGAAAATGGTTCATTCTACCCTTCGTTTTAATGCCAAATTACATAACCATAGTCCATAGCACATGACCTTATTTTTTTTAGTGTTAAGGAATATAAAGAAGGAAGGGTCTAATGATAATCTTCATGGATAATCTTTGCTAGATAAGGAATTTTGGAAGATAAACTAGGACACCCCAATAAGGGATAGTGAAAACAGAAGTAGGAACGTAGGAGTATTTTACAATCATGTTTCGCCTCTTTCTTGGGAGAAGAGTTCGAAGTTCAGTGGATCAAGTTTTACCCAAAGTGGTTCTGACTTAGACCTTGAAGTTGTCTTACCTAATTTTTCTCGAATAAAGCCTTGGTAATTATGGAAACTCAACAATTCCCTTGAAGGTGAAAAAGAAGTCTCATTATTAATTGAACTGATTTGAGTTTCTTTTGCAATTTAATATGAACTTGCTTGTGTTGTGGGCTATGAAGACTTTACACGCAAATAGCATTTTGCCTTGCCCGTGATTTTAATACTCTTTTAAGAATCTTTTTCACTTTGTTTTTTTAATGTCCCATATTCACATTTTCAACCCGAAATACCAAATTGGTATTTTAAGTGACACCACTTCGCCAAATTAGTATATTAACAAAGGCCGCTGCCAAGTTATATATTAAATATACTCCGATGCCAAATAAGTCCATTTAAGAATTATTGCTTCGAATCTACCAATTATTTTTTTGTTTGTAATTTATTTTTCCTTTTTCTAGCCCGTGTACCCATTAATTTCTTTTTTTAATTCTTTTTTCTCCTCCTTTCTTTATATCTTTCCCTTAATGCTTTCTCTCTCTCTCTCTCTCTCTCTCTCTCTCTCTCTCTCTCTTCGCACATTGCTATACAAAGGCTATGAGAGGGAACCAAGATTAACCTTGTTCTCATCTCCCACTATCACTCATTTGATGAACGTTGAAGTTAGTTGCAGCTATTTTTTGTAATAAGAAAAACATCCAGAAAAATCCAAGTGTTTCTGTTGTTTGGCAAGCGGCAAAAGCAAAGGCCGAAGTGTTCCGTTGCACTCTGGCAGTGTAAATTTATGAATAATATTCACACAGTGTTTTGTTCTTGAATGTTTGATTAAGTTTTTTAATTATTCAGATGGTGATGTTGGAAGGACTTCATCAAATAGCCATGTGAGAGGTGTGAGAAGAGGGAGAAAGGAAGATATTGGAAAGAAATAAGGGGAAAAAAGGTAAAAGAAATAAGTAAAAATAATGTAACTGGTACATGGCTAAAAAAAGAGAAGAAATTTTAATCAAAAAATAATATTTTATTGGTAATTTCGAATCTCCACCTCAATGGGCTTCTTTGGCATCAGAGTACATTTAATATACCAATTTCGCAGTGACGTTTGTTAATTTACCAATTTGGCGAAGTAGTGTCACTTAAAATACTACTCCCTCTGTTTCTTTTCTTTCTCCCACTTTCCTTATACAGAGGGTGTAGTTTGGTATTTCGAGGCACATTTCTATGATGGCAAAAAAGTACAAGCTACTATGCGAATATGGCCTTCTTCTCTTAATCAATATCTTGTTTATATTTTGCTAAACATCAACCTGGTGTGCATGTAGGTTTTTGTTCCCCAATTTTCCCCTTTCCTAGCCTCAATGCCATTGAGAAGTTGGAAGATATTTTTTCTTCTTTCTTAAAAAATGGAGGGGAGAGATGTGATGGATGGGCCTAATGTTGTTAATATGTATCCAAGAACACGGAAGCTAAGATGTTGGGAAGTCATGATTTATTGCATATTTTAGACTTGCGTAACAAAAGCTCAAAAGAAAAGAAAAGTGAAGACTCAATTCAATTTGGATCAGCAAGCAAATTACTCATGACCTCTTAAATTTAATCTTAAGTGCACGTCCCGACCATTGGCATCCTCCTCTCACATAGTTTGGGAAGTAAAATAATGTCTCTTACCTATAAAAAGGTCGTCAATATCTGTGTGCTTTTAATTTTGTTCATTCACGTTATGGCAGGGTGGAGTACTTTAATTTTATTCATTCACGTTTTCGCAGGGTCGAAAATATGAACTCGTTGCTACCATCACCCACCATGGAAGGGATCCTTCCAAGGGGCATTATACAGCTGATGCCCGTTATTCAAATGGGCAATGGCTAAGATTTGATGATGCATCTGTCACTGCTGTACCCACAAGCAAGGTTTTACATGAACATGCATATGTTCTTTTCTACAAGCAAGTGTAGTAGACACCATAGGCTTAACCATGTCTTTCCATGCTCAAATCATATTTGTTATGGTAGATCGGAGAGTTCTGTTGTCTCCACTGATGTCTGTCACCATTATGTTTAGAAAGGTTAGATTAGCTGATGTTTAGTAGATATGCTAGGCAGATCATTTCGATGGAACAGTATGGCGGGTTACCTTAAGGGCATTAAAGCTTTTATGAGTCTTGTCTTCCATAGTGATGACGGCTTGCGGATTTGTGGGGATGGGGCCGCTGTTTGTAGTAATTGATGTGGGAATAGGTCATGGTACCACATGTTGTGAATGTTTGTGGTGTAATTTCTCATGCTACTTATAATTTGATCAGGAAAAAGGCTGAAATGGTTTTAAAGATGGACCGTTGTACCTTGGAAGTGTTTGTTTAGATTCTGCTCGGCAGACGGGGTTCATGGTTACTTTCTTCTTTCAAAAAAAGGGTGTTGGGTTTCATGTGTCCTTTAGATATGCTATGTAGGTGGTTTTTTCTGGGTTGGGTTGGTTATAAACTTAAAGTCATTAATTCTATCTACCAAGTGGTGGGGCTAGTGGCTTTGCATTAGCATATTAATCCCAAAACATGGATTTTTGACCCACATTAGTGTACTTGAGTGTTGCTCACTGTTGCTGTATGTGCTACATGCTTCAGTAATTCTAACCGAAGCTTCGTTCATCAAGTGACGCCAACACTTGCAAAGCGCCTTTAAAACTTCCATTTGGGCATGACACCAATTAACTTCGATTTAAATAGTCCTGGAGGCTCCTTTTTTTCTCCTGGTGGGAGTCTTTGAAGGCTTCTAGTTTGGAAAGGAAAGGAGTCAAAGGACATCTCTTCCTTGCGCCAATGCGCAACTTACAAGCTCAATAATATATGTTTGAGTTTGTTTAATTTGGGTTCACCTACTAACGGTTCTCAAATTTTGATCGGAATATATGCTAACTTGGAGCTATTAATTGATAATTATAAAAAAAACAAAATTCTAATTGGATCTATATATTTGGTTCCGTCTGGGTAGTGCTTGAAATCTTTGCATTGGAGAAGAATACAATAATAACAACAACATTTCAATATCATCCATCTAGAAAAAAGAAATTGACTCTAATGGACTTAGCTTGCTCGATGGGCTCTATGTACGCATCATTGCCCCAAAGGAGACTGTTTTACTCCTGTAATAATTAGTTTAAGGATTAGTATTGGAACTTATAAGCGAGAATAATGACAAGCGATTACATATGATAATTATGGGCCTTCAAGTCGTCGCACAATGTACATTCAACCCTTGACCTAAGCAAACACATATATATTATATGTGCATGGGGTAATTTGAGATGCAAATTTCTCTAAATTGTGTGATGAATTAGTTATTCTTCTACATAATTTAGATGTCAAAGATAATTTTTCTAACAGGTCTAATAGTAACTTCTTTTAGTAAATTCTTTGCTGCCATAACGTTTGCGAGTTTATCTGTTTTAGAGATTATTAGCCCTTTTGATTCCTTAAAATAGGGGGAGCTAAGTCTAACATTTCAATCATTATTGTCGAAGTTGTGTGAGGTAAAGAAAGTTAAAAAGGGAAAGACTCAAAACATCGGCAAGAAAAAAGGAAATACGAGTACATCTGAGTTTGTTGGTAAAAACTAAAAACACCTCGAATGTCATAAAACTGTTTTTTATTTTAGTTTTTTTTGTTAGGTTATTTTCGTTATGTATGGACTATTTTTTGTTAGCATCAGACTTGGTACTTCTGTAACATCAAAGGCAGATTATGTAAATGATAAATCAATATTTTTTTAATCTGATCCGGAGAACGGCATCTCAGTTATACTAAGGTGAGTGCTTCATAGTTCATATGAATCGCAATGACACTTTTGTTGAATGCGTCATACTATTTTCTTTTGAAGAGGTATACTAATTTTCCTTGCATGCTTCATATTGCCAATGTTTGATACATCAAACCGTTTTTTTTTTATGTACTAGATTTACTACCTGGTATGTTACATTACGTTGCACCACTATTGTGAGTTATTGTGGTAGTGTGGCTACTTGCCATTTGCCAACATGTTCATTGATTTCCCATCCACATTTTGAACCAAAAATAAATAAAAAATCCTGCAACATCTTGATCAACGATGATAATGTTATAAAACAATGAGCCTTCCTCCAATCTCTTGGATTTCTCGACAAATAATGAGCCTTTGTTTTCAAACGCATTGTCTAATACAACATGGATGTAAACATTTGTGAGGTTCATGTACTGTGTGAGGTTCGCGTAATATATGAGGCATCAAACTTAGTGCCACCAAATTGATCGCTATTTGCCTATTTCAAATATGTTATGTATGACTATCTAAACATGTAAATTTGATCACAGGGATAATAAATTTGATCATTTACAATAATGAGTAGAAAATTACTTTTTGATCATATTAATATATTTTAAAAAAGAACAAGCTCCGTCTACTATTTTGGTACAAGTGTACATCAGAACTTAATTGGAAGTCAAACCATGATCTATAATTGCTCTGCCGTAGAAAATTTAATGCTTATTTTGAGCGGATGCTAAGTTTTACGACGTAAAGGTATACCTACCTTCGTACATTCTTTTTTGCCTCCTAGTGGCCTTGGGTGTTTATTGGGTATGAAGTATTGCCTAATTTTGATGAACTGTCGTGAGGATGCACCCCATGTGAATGCCTGAACTCCCAATGCCTCTATCCATTATATAGTCCGTGAGATTGGTATGGCCTTGGATAAACATTTGACGAAATCATTGTGAGAAAATCTGAGATTTAAGGCATTATTGGTAAGAAATCAACCTCCAGGATAGTATCAAGAGTGATCCATGCACTTGTGTATATAAAATCAAATAACCAATTCCTATTGGTTATACAGCAGTTTGCTGCAAAATATAGTGGCAAACTCCTGGTACCAAAGCTCTTACATACTACTGAGCAAATAACAGGCCTCTACTGTTTTGCTTATTGTGCTTTCTCACCGTGTAGGTTCATTACTCATAACCATGGCCAACAGTAGAGACTTGGAAACCCCTCAAGTGAAGGGTGACGCCAAAGTTCCTTTACTGCGACCTAGAAAAATTGATGAGGGTTCATTTAGGGTTGTCATCTTCAGCACTTTAATAGCAGTTTCAGGCTCGTATGCATTTGGAACATGTGTAAGTTTTTTTTCTAAAATACAACCTTGATTTCGACTTGGATTCTCCTATTAAGTGACTAGTTTGATTCTTGAATGATTTTATCGTATCTTTGTATTCTTTGGACTCTTTAATGTGATGTTTCAGATTGGTTATACAGCACCGGATCAAAAAGCCATCATTCGGGATCTTAACTTGACTGTAGCAGAGGTCAGTGTAGTATCCGTGATGAATAATCCTTACATGTTTGTTAGAACATCTTTTGCCTTGTCCAAGCTGCATGAGAGAAACGACTGCACAATTCCTGGCTTTTCCTTTGCCAATCTCTTACAGTATTGTTTGTGTATGTGAACAGTTTTCATTGTTTGGTTCTATCCTAAGCATTGGAGCTACACTAGGTGCAATATCAAGTGGGCATGTCACAGATCTTCTTGGTCGTAAAGGGGTATCATTCAGTTCACTAGTCTGATTGATTATAGAGATGTGCATATTGAGCATCTTTTGATGTATATTATCGCAAGAGCTGCAGGCAATGCGGGTGTCCAGCCTTATGAGTCTTATAGGATGGATTGCCATATTCTTTGCTAAGGTGTGAAAATATTCTCCAAATTTTAGCTTCAGCTCATATGCCTTCTGGAATAGATGACTTGTATTGACTTTATTCATGTATCTTTGTCTCGAGAAAGGGACCTATTTCACTTGATGTTGGAAGATTTCTCACTGGCTGGGGCATTGGGATCTTCTCCTATGTGGTATCTTCTCCTTAACTTTTATGTTTACAACTTATTAACCAATATACAAAGAGTAATGAGGGGAATGATCATATAGGTGCCAGTTTATGTATCTGAAATCTCGCCAACCAGCATTCGTGGAAGATTAACTGGTTTGAACCAGGTAGAATGCATTTCGCAGCTCAGTTAAAAATAATCGCTCTCCTTTTCAGAATTTACTTGAATTCGTATCTGTTAATTAGTGTAGTGCATGTATGAATGCTCCATACTAGTATTTCTCAAACACATTTTTTTTTAATGAAATCAAACACACTTTGTTAAGAAACTGTTATCAATACAATTGATTATCGGTCTTAGATCGCTTCATAATTATTATTTTTATCTTGCAGCTCTTAATTGTACTTGGGATATCTTTTACAATGCTGCTAGGCCTTGTAGTTTCATGGAGGGCACTTGCTATTCACGGTATGTAAATAAACTTGATTTGGGTACATCTTCATGTTCTGCAGTTTTTCGTTTCTGAGTGAAGCTGTTTGATCACAATTTGAAGGTCTCCTTCCATGCGCCATTATGTTGATTGGGGTTTGCTTAATCCCAGAATCACCAAGATGGCTAGTAAGTGGTGATTTAACTGGCATGCTATGTGCTTTTGTCTTTCAACATGATGTGTCTGCATATAATACTTCTCCACTGCAGGCAAAAGTAGGCAAAAGAGATGATTGCGAATTAGCTTTGCAAAGACTCAGAGGGATGGATGCTGACATAGAAAATGAAGTTGCACTAATCTATGTACTCATTCCAACTCTTCATCATGAAGATCAATAGTTATGGTAACATAAAAACTTCAGGCGAGTTATTGGCTTCTTATGCTTCTTCTTTTTCCTTCAATGACAGGAAAGTTTGGAGCTTTCACAACATATGCCACGAGCAGGGATTTTGGATTTGTGTCAAAGGACGTACATGCGTTCTGTGATTGTGAGAGCCTCAACATACATAAATAGTCTTTACGTGTTTGTTTTTTGAGAACCAAATAGTCTTTTAAGTATTGATTGCCTTTGTGTGAATTTTCTCTTCATGTATTCTTTTGCGTTTTTCTTTAGGTCTCTGTTGGCCTTATGGCACTTCAACAGTTGGGAGGGGTGAATGGCATTGGATTTTATGCCAGCGAAATTTTTCTTGCAGCAGGTATTTCTAGTAGATAGTGTTTCTTATAGAATACGTAGATGTTTTCTTGAAGCAATGCAATATCATAGGATTGATTGGATTTCAGGAAATTCTTCAGCTAAAGTAGGGGTGGCAATCTATGCTTTCATACAGGTTCATATAATTTTCTGGTTTCATTGTATTACTTAGCACTATGGGACAAGAAATGAAAAGTCTTGTGGCCATTAACACATATATTTCCAACACAAATTACAGCTGATTGAATGATCTACAGATCCCGATAAATATAATGACAACCATGCTGATTGACAAAACTGGGAGAAAACCTCTTATACTGGTGAGTCTTTTAAAACTGAATCACGTTTTAGCCTGGAAATTAAAGACAGTACACATGAAAGTCACCATGGTGATTATTTATCAATGGCCATTGATTGGAAAAACTTCTGTTACAGTTTGCAACATCAGGGACAACCTTGGCATGTCTTATCACAGGGACAAGCTTTGCCTTGAAGGTAAATGGATATTGATTTTCAATTATTCAGTTCTTGCATTAGGTGTTACGAACATTTTTCTCAGTGAATGATCATGTCAAAGTGTTATTCGCTCGGTAACGTACCTCAGTGCACGTAGTTAAAAAGATAAGAGAAAAGAAGAAAGGAGGGAATTTTGAAAGCAATTGAAAAGAAGACAATTGGTTGTAAGTTGCAATTCAAGAGAGTAGCTGTTTGTAATGCTACAGAACTGAAGTTATGAGCTACTAAGAATGCATTACTTTTGTCATAAAGACTCTTTTAATCTCTGAACACTATATATGAACTACAAAACCTTCTGATTTTATTGCAGGAGCGTGGACTTCTGCTAGAATGGGTTCCATCTCTAGTAGTATTTGGAGTAGTGGTAAGCACTAATTCACTTCCTTCACCAGCAATTAGTTTGGAGTATCTCTTTACTTATGTGTTCTGATTTTTTTCCATTGATCAGCTATTTATAAGCGCGTTCTCATCTGGATATGGAGCTATTCCTTGGGTTATAATGTCCGAGGTATGTAATATTCGCAAGGAAATAACAGAGAATCATGTATTCCTCTCCGATCACAAATAAAATGTTGTCACAATTTCTAACTCGCGATCTCTGGAAAGTTGGCTCATCTGTTGCTTTTATGATATAAGATTTCTTTAAAATGTAGAATGGACCTAGAAGTGAAAATTTAAAGATAGCCACCACAAAATATGTTTGTCAAGCAATTAACTCTGGATTCTCTTTTCCAATGGCAGATCTTTCCACTTCATGTTAAGGGAGTTGCTGGAAGTCTGGTGAACCTTGTACACTGGATTCTTGCATGGCTACTTACATATACTTTCAACTTCTTGTTCATTTGGAGTCATCCAGGTATAAATGAACTGTAACTTTATAGTTGATCCCCGTTTTCTTCTCTGTTATTCGCTAGGTGGATCAATCATCATTGGATTGCCAGTGCAATGAATTAGTACTTAAGTTGTGGACCTATAACTTATGCACTACTCTGTCTAATGTATCAAAGTTACAGAGACCATGAAACTCCTGTTTTACAAGTACGCCATACAACAAGTACAATCTAATTGCATCCAAAAACATGAAACTGTATTGACATAGTGGTCTGATTATCAATTCCAGAGCTTCTACGTACCGAGTCTCATGTGCAAATCATTGTACTACAGTCCGTAGATGACAGGTGTAAATGTATAGAAAAAGATCAAGACGAACTAAAACTATGAATTGTGTTGATTTCAGGTACTTTTTTCATCTATGGAGCACTTAATTTCGCTGCAGTCGTCTTCATAATACTGATGATGCCTGAGACAAAAGGAAGAACTCTTGAAGAAATACAATCTTCCATGAATGGAATGTAGACGTCATTTTGTCGCGTATATTAGGCTATTAGCATCCCACAGTGTCGAAGGAATCGTCAAAGTGTTGCGCAGAGAGACTGCTCGGGGAGACACAGTACAAGTGTTGGTCGTTTCAGATCATTCTCTTTGTCCATAGCTGATTCTCCTAGATACAAAAGACAAGTTAACTCTTCAGAAATTTCAATTTTGAGAATCTTATAGATCTGTACCTTCTTTAATCTTCACTTCCGGGCGAAGTTGTAATGTTCATCTAATTACCTTGTCTTGGAATCTTGATGATGTTTATGGCAGATAAGAGCCACGGCAATTTAAAAAATGAGCATTTCTAGAGCATACGTGTGATGTCCTTTTCTGTTTAATGCTTTGCCATCCTCAAACTGGCGTAGGATACTCCAGCAAAGAGCACTTTGTGATCACAGTTAAAACTATTATTACATTAGACATGTCCTTGAATTGACCAAAAAAATCTGAAGAACTTTTTTCCTATGGGTTTTCCAATTGTGTTCATGCAGGGACCTTCATTAGATAGGCATCTATTTGAATGATCACTCTTGATATTATCTGTCTGTCTCTATGGCTGTGATGTTGATCATGAAGATCAGAATTGGGTCGGAATTTTTCTGAACTGAGTACGTTTAATTGTAATATAAACCTTCAAGTTTATCACTTGCAGTTACACTACGCGAAATTGCTAAAGTATCTTACCTGACTATCCAAGTTAATTTTCTTCTTCCTTTGATCAGGCTCCCTCCATTGACATGTTTCCTAGTTAGACTAAGACATGCAGCATACTGTCATGAGTGTCATCAAACATTAACCTACAAGACAGTATCGTCGCAATGACTCTGGATGTCATAACCCCTGATGTCTATACTTAAATCCAATTCTTCAACTTAATCTGAAGCTCAATCATCCCAATGACAGTATCGACAAAGTGGTCGGAAAGGGGTGTCTTGCAGCTAGTTTCTTATGATTTAGTTTTATGTCTCATAATTGAGGGGAACTTATGGATATATTTTCTCATCACCCTCTAAACAATGGAACAGTCATTGGCTATATCAACCATTTCGTGTACACTTGGATGGATTGGTTCACCAGTCATGCAAGCTATACGTAGATGTTGAAAGGATGCATCCAACACGAATACATATCTTGTTTCCTACAGATTTTCCCTTTTAATGTGGAAGGCGCAGCAGCTGGTCTAGTGAATCTGGTGCATTGGACTTTCTGTTCGAGTAGAGCCCTGCAGGTGTTCGAGTATTACACCCTGTTTGGGAGTGATGGAGGGGAAGGGAAGGGAAAATAATGGGAGTAAATGGAGGGGAAAATTAATTTTACTTTGTTTGGCTAGCACAGGAGGGGAAGGGAAGGGAATGGAGAAGAAATCGGTATTGTGTTTGAGAGTTAGAAAAAATTATACAGCGGTAGAGGGAAGGGAAGTTAAAAAGTTTACTTCCCCTCCATTTACCTCCAAATTGGGGTGGAATGGAAGTAAAAAAATATACACTGATTTTGTTCCCCTCCCTTCCCCTTCAAATTTTAACTTACAAATAAGGTAAAATCCCTCCCCCTCATTTCCCCTCCATTCCCTTCCCCTCCCCCTCATTCCCCTTGCTCCCCTTCAAGTTTTCTTGCTGCTATATTAAGAGGTTTTACAATCACAAGTGTGTGTGTTTTTTTCCAGGGACATTCTACTTCTACTCAGCAGCTTCTGCTATCACTGTTCTGTTCACTTTGTGCCAAAGTTAGTTCCTGAAACTAAAGGGAGAACTCTAGAGGAGATTCAAGCCTCGATCAACCTTTTAAAAGATCAGCTTGGTACAACAGGACCATTAGTTAATTGAGGCTTCGATTTAGACTTTCTTTTTTTTTCTTCTTGTAATTTCTTTCTTCTAGAGCAGACAAAACAACACTGATCAAAAGTGATTATTGTTCAAAGGGGACGATGCTTGGCCAACTTGTCTCCATAAAAAATGTTGTTCAAATGTGACTAGTTCACCTTATATTGCATAGACAGGCAAAGTAATCCCGTTTTTCCAAGTGCCTTTTTTCTTGGGGGAGGGGTCGATTTGAAATCCACTGTGTGAAGGTCGTTTTTCTTCTATGTGAAATTATTGGAAATAATCGTTAATGTAGCCAATTATCTCATAAAATTTTCTTAAATTAACAATTGCTAGAAATAATCTATACAGTACTTAAATACTTGTACCGTAAACAATCTGAGCTCCTTGCAGCAGTCAAAGGTTTGAGAGTAGCTTACCAAATGAAAATTAAGAAACTGATTCTAGAGTTAGACTCGAAATGGCTGTGTGGTTGATTAATGGAGTGACGCCTGCCACTAGCCCTTATTATTTCATCATACAACAATGTCAGCCGCTCATGCAAGCTCCCGACTGGGAAACTCAATACGTTCATGTCTTCCGCGAGACGAATACTGCAGCAAATAGTTTAGCAAAGTTTAGTCTTTGTAATGATAATTCATTTTGCTCTTATGATGCCCCTCCTCCCCATCTTATGTGGTGTTTGTGGATGATGTAAATGGTCATCTCCGACCAAGAGTTATCTCTCGTTAATGAAATAATATAAGGACTCATGCCCCCCTTTGAAGAAGAAAATAACAATCTAATGAAGTGAAGTTCTACAACGTGTTTTCTTAAAAAATTAAACTTCACAATAAGCCATTGATTTTTTTTTTTACTATAATTCACCGATCTATTATATATGAATAGTCAAAACTTAAAAAATACATTGATCCTTCAACTTTCATTAAAATGTTTAGGCTCCAAGTGTTCAAGTTGAGAATGTTCCGAACAATTATAAAAGTAGGGATTATTATTTGGAATATCGGATCAAATACCAACAATTTCCCAATATAAAAACCAGATAAATCCCCAAATCTATTCGCGACATATAAGATTGGATAATACTACGATATTGTTGCAGAGGCAATTGCTATGCGAGATGGGTTATAGAGATCACTTGGAGTTTGGGCATTGCTCTGGAAGATTCGTAGCCTAATAGATGATCTGGGAAAATTTGTGTAAACCCATTTCATATATGAGACGAGGTTATTAATGATCAACGGGGGTTTACTAAAAACCATCGAGGGGTCATTAATATCCAGCGATGGTTCATTGATCACCTTTTTCTCTCATTAATAACCACGTCTCATATATAAATAGGTTAATACACGTTTTTCCGATATATGACACTTGTCAATTTTTACGACAACATTGTTGATCATATTATACACAGAGAAAATCGAGTGCTTTAGTGTATGGTTGACTAGTCAAAGTACCAATAATGCTTTATACCTTTATCGCGACATAATTTTGCTTGATATAAGATTGAAAGATCTTTAAGAGGAGCTTTTTTTTAAAAAAAAAATCTCATTTAGACGGTCTTTGGGAATGTTTAAATTGTTTTTAATTTTTAAATCTAATAATACTTTTCTTTTCTATTTATTTGCTTTGATAAATGTTTACACAAATTAACAAACTTTGAAAAAATATTTATAAATATTTCTTGAAAACCAATGTTTTGGATCGTAATTTGACAATAATTTTCATTTATTTGATTAATTATTATTCAGAAAATATTGATTAATGATAACTCGATTAGCTATTGGTGATCGTTTATCAGTAAAAAAAACCATCTCATATTTGTGTTATTATTTCCCCCTCTAGCATGGTCAATTATTAATTAGACAAAAGAAAAACAAATATTTTCTTTCTTTTAATAGAAAAATTTGTGATAACCCGCTTTATAAATGAGACTGGATAATATGGGTCATTATTGTATAGCTGAGGGATCGTTATTGTGTAGTTAATAATTCATTAATATACAGTCTCATGTATGAAACGGGTTCACCCAAATTTTTGTGTTAATGGCAAGAAAAACAAATATTTTC
>ONZK01004111.1:14463-26787 GCA_900322385.1 Pharnaceum exiguum
ACAAAAGAAGAAGATAAAAAATGCATTACCCATTTACCCTTTAAAAAAAAAAGATAAAAAATGCATTAAAAAAAAAAAAAGGGGTAGAAAAGGGATTTAAGCGCAAGGAAGCCAGAGGCCCAGAGCCACACTAGCCAGCCTCTCTATCTATTTAGGGTTTATAAACCATCTGCCTCTTTACACTGTGGGCTTCACCTTTCAAGCCACTAGGGTTTTTTTCTCTTCCGAAGGTTAACTCTTCTCTCTCTTTCTCCCTCCTCATCTCCATTCCACTCTCTCTCTTCCCTTCCTTTAACAAAAGATCTAACATTTCCATTTTCTTGTCTGTCTCTCAGATTTAACATTCCCTAGCCGTCACCATGAGGTACTTTTATTTAACCCTTTTTCTTTTAAACGCTGGTAATGTAAAGTTGAGAAAGATTAGATCTTTTTGATGTTTTTCGATTTTTTTAGAGTGACCCAGATGTTTATTTTCGGTTTTGATCAAAAGGGTAGTTTTCGTTTTCGTTTTGGTGATTGTTTTTTTTTTTGTTAATATGCGAAATGTATCATTTTTTGCTTTTTTCATGTGGTAATTTGTTAAGTTGATAATGTTAGCATGCACAGTGTTATTATGGGTGTTACGTAGATGATTTTGTAACATGTGAGCATAATATTTCTTTGCATATTTGCTTGATGTTTGTGTGACTATGGTTTAGTTTCACTTTTAAGTGAAAGTGTTGTTCTGATGCTTATTGGTTTGTATGTATTGAATCTGGGAAATGTTGCAACGTGGTTAATGTGTGTGAATGGTGAAATGTTGTGGGAAATGCTTTTTTATGTGCTTTGGTGATATGGTTTGTTGATGAGGATGGTTGTTGGTCATTGTTGTGATTGAACAGTAAGCTTTCGGCTGATGCTGTGAAAGAAGCAATCGCTGGGATTTACACTGATGCAAAGGAGAAGCAGAGGAAGTTCTCTGAGACAATTGAGCTTCAGATTGGTCTGAAGAACTATGACCCTCAAAAGGACAAGCGTTTCAGTGGTTCAGTTAAGTTGGCCCATATTCCTCGCCCCAAGATGAAGGTCTGCGTTCTCGGAGATGCCCAGCATGTGGAAGAGGTATAGTGGCTCTATTCCAATGGCTAAAGTAGCTGATTGTATGAAAATGCTTCTTAGTATATCTGTTGCGCATTTGCATGTATGTTTGTGCATACTTTTAGATATTGCATTGCTTTGGAAGCCAAGTCTATTGTGTAATCGCTTCAATTTTCCATGTTATTGGTGTTAACTGTATTTATCTCAAAGTTCTTTTGTCTTTGTTAATGTTTGTGAATTGGTGTGTCCTGTTTATAGTTTATACTAATTTCCCTTTTCTTTCTCATGCTGCTTGAAATAAATTCTGGACTCTTGAGCTGGGCTTTGACCTTGTTGTATCATTAGAGTGTGTAGTGTTTATCATCATGTATGCTATGATCATACTACAATTCCTTCTTTTGTTTTCATGCTGCTTGAAATGAACTCTTGTGCTGGGCTTGGAATTTGTTATACCAATAGATGGTGTGGTGTTTATCATCATGTATGCTATGTTGTCTCTATACAATTGTTAAACATGGCTGAAGTCTCATGTCTTGGGTTGAGTGAATGGAATTTGTTATTGTAATTTGTTACTTGGTATCTTAATTCATGCCAAAGGTCTTGTGCACAAATAGGATTGGGCTGGTTTACAAGTGGTGGTGGTTGGGCTGGTATTTTTTTCTTCGAGTAGTTAATACGCAAGACTAACTTTCTTATTCTGTTGTTTTTCTTTACTCCTGAATAGGCAGAGAAGGTTGGAGTGGAATCCATGGATGTTGAGGCTTTGAAGAAGCTCAACAAGAACAAAAAGTTGGTGAAGAAGTTGGCTAAGAAGTACCATGCTTTCTTGGCTTCTGAAGCTGTGATCAAGCAGATTCCTCGTCTTCTTGGACCGGGTCTGAACAAGGCAGGCAAGTAAAAGACTTCTAGTGTTGTTTTCCCACTTTCCTTTTTGACAGGGTGTGATCAATATTATGAATATGCAAAGAGCTGTTTGTTGTAACAGCCAAAGCCTCCTCCTATTCACATGTCTGCATTATATGTGCTGGTTGTTTGATTTTGCTGTTGAAAAGAATGTGCAATGCCCATTCATGCATCATCACTGTATTGACTGAAATGAGTTTTGTGCTATATTGCAGGAAAATTCCCTACCTTGGTTACCCACCAAGAGTCATTGGAATCCAAGGTCAATGAAGTCAAGGCAACAATTAAGTTTCAACTGAAGAAGGTCCTCTGCATGGGTGTTGCTATTGGGAACGTTAGTATGGAAGAGAAGCAAGTCCTCCAGAATGTTCAAATGAGTGTCAACTTCCTTGTTTCATTGTTGAAGAAAAACTGGCAAAATGTAAGTAATGAAATTAACTATTGGCAAATAATAAGGGGACAACAATTGTTACCTGTTTCTTACTAGCGATGTTGATGTTAACATATTATTATTCTGTGATCAGGTTCGCTGCTTATACCTCAAGAGCACCATGGGGAAGCCATTCCGTATCTACTAAGCTGTTTTGATCGCTAGGATTGGGGTACCGAGAGTTTTGCAGGACCATAGAAGACACCACATTCGAACATCGATCTTTGTTTCTTTTGTATTGTTGACAGTTTAGACAAAGTTGGAGAGGCAAACTTGCTAGTATTGTTGTTTCTTTGGTATAACCTGATCATATTTAGTTTTGGTGCAAGTAGTTCAGTAATACATGAGCCGTTTGATCTTGTCTCATTTAGTTTTGCCCTGTTTTTTTTATTCTTGTGCTGAGAGCTATTGCACGATTAGCTTACCTGATTCTTCTTGAATACCTAATCCCTACTCTCTTAATCTTCTACTAATTACTATATGAGTAAGTGAACAGTTTCTTAAGTGGACTCGGTAACACTGGCATGCAATGTGTGAAAGGCAGGGGAGAAGGAACTGATAAATTGATTCTCGTTTGATGCAACACTTGCAAGCATGTCCTATCCAAATTACCTTTACTAAAAACTGGAAGAGCTTTGTACAATTTTTTCTTTATTTCTCCACTAAAAAAAATTACATTACTTTTGAGCTCCAAAATGTAGCACTTGCAGTGATTGCTATAAATGGGCAAGCAGCACCCTACCTGTTGAGCAACTCTTTACTTTCGATGGTTGTATTCCCTGGTTCTTCAAGCAACTGTGGGGGCTTACATTATTCTATGAACGAATTTTGTGATACCTGGAAGCTGGAAGGTTAAAGATCTGGAACCCATTGTCACATAATTGAATAAGATCATCATGATCTGGTGCAATGAGAATTAATTAGACTATCAAGGTAGCAAATCATTATGAACAATCCAAACTAGTTTACAAAGACATTGCTGAGAAGTTACAGATTATTACAATAGATCAACAATCGTGCTGCTTAAGTAGCTACTCTCAGTATCAGCCATTAAAGAATCATGTATGCAAAGAGTGGAAATTCCCTGTTGCTGCTCCTTGAATCAATACTTCAACAACAGCCCTCAAGGGACTTCACCTCGAACTGGATGCAGGCTCGTATGTATAATAGGATATTAGATTCCAAAAATGCAAGTCATTGCAGCAAAAAATCTATATCTTCCATGTCAAAGTGCGGCTGGTTTGTTATAACTTCATCACCTACTGTTTCACCATGAAAGAGCTTTTACAACTACAGCCACCTACTGCACTTGGATTTTCAGTTACCTGCATGTTGAGCAAGATATTAAGGACTTAGTAGCAAATAAATGTATTCAGTGGTGAAGCACTTAGATCAGACAAGATCAATCCCGGCTGCAAAAAGGAGACAGAAGCCAACTATGGGAAGATATTTCTATCATATAAAAAAACAGATGAGGAAGCAGGATGAAAGAAGTAGAAGAATTGCGGAAATAACGAACCACCCTAAGAAACCACATAATTCCATGTCCCATGACAAACTTTGATCTTCGTTTCCCAACTTCTGTAAACAAACCATGGTTATAAATGAAGGTGCGACTACTCATAGATAGTGGCACTAATCAATCTACCTCCCGTGAGATTTTGGCAAGCTTTTTCTTCAATGTTTCTCCATAATATCCATTGTACAGCAGTAATAAAAAGACGTACAGCTGTAACACTAAGGACAGTGATCCACTACTGATTTTGGCGACCGACCAAGGTCAAATAAGAGCTGAACAGCACACAATCTACCACTTCACTCCAAGTCCTCAAAGCAGCAAGGGTAATCTATGGAGAATTGGAGACACATATCTAGCAGTAGGTGCACCTGAGCACTCCATTATCATTTTCATTATGAGTTTATGACCATCAATACAACCATTGCCTCAACATTCAACAAGCCTCCCACCCAAGTAAGGTGAAACCGAATTCAGATGTAGACGATTCAGATGTTTGCTATTGACCCCATTGTTTGTAGCAGAATAGTCCATGACATAATATGACAAGGCAAAAGCTGTCTACATGTCTTGGTCCCATGTTATATGTCCTCTTCCTAAGAAAACTTCTTTTCTTCACCTCCAGATCCTTAGTCCCCAAAAACATTTGGGGTCGATAGCAAGAACCAAACAAGATCCACACAAACATGCACACATCCAACTCTGGACCATCCCAAGAAGATGTAACTAGGTTATATGCAATGATTGTCCTGGCCTACCATGAAAACAACAACCCAGTGTATTCCCCATTCCATGAGGTGCCACGGGATCAAGATGCAGGCAACCTTTTCCTTCCTTTTTTTCTTAAAGCAGAGAGGCACTTTCCGACTTCTGGGGGGGAAAAAAGAGCTCATCTAACTTTTTTCAACACTACTCTCTGTCTTAGTAGCAATTGTTTCAACACTCCTCTGTCTTAGTAGCAATTGTCTTTGTTTTTTGTCAAACTACTATTGGACTTCATGACACAGATTTCAAGAACAATCATTGGCAACTTATAGCATAAGGAAGTCGAGCAATAGATGGCATTTACACGGAGGAAACACGGAGTCTGCTAAGATTCAAAGTGAGACCAATGTGCAGGACGAAGAGATCATGTATTGTTACAAGAAGGAGAACATAGTGCTGACTTCATAAAAGCACACAAGTATACTAACCAAATAGGCCCACCACAAATAAGCGCATTACTATTTATTTATTTTTGGAAAGAAAAAAAAGACTGCATCTTTAAGCGCATTACTAGTTGGTCAGTGCTGGTAGACTGCAATACTCTGCAAACTGATGAGAGCCATAACGTTGAATGCAAGTCAAGCATTTCAATTTCCAACAGGAGGTAAACACTTTCCATGTGTAAAATACTACTCCCTTTGTTCCATAACTATCTTCCACCTTTCCTTTTTTTTTGCGTTCCACAATTATCTTCCATTTCCGTATTTTAATAAAAATCTCATTGCATTGACACTCCCTTTTACAATTTTACCGTAACTATCCCAAACTAATTCCCACTCATACACCCTACGCAGTTTTTATTAAAAGTAAAGGGTATATTGGTCTTACTGTAACCAAATGTGCTTTTCTGAAAACTTGTGCATTTGCTAGGGTGGAAGATAATGGTGGAACGAAGGAAGTTTTAGTGCAACAATGTATCTAGGGTATCAAAGAGACAACCTATTTCTTCTTTCAGAGCTAGAGAACGTCTTTGACAGCCCAAGTTACGATGGTGTTGACTGTTGAGATCAGATTGTGTCACTGTACTCAACAAACTCTAAAGCAACTTATACAACTGAGAGAGTTCCACAACCAAGAGAACATCAGACAAAGAGTTATTTGCAATTTTAAATTACATCATTCATTAGCTATTGCCCTTCTCCACGTTAAGACTTACTATTGACTCCACAAGTTGCCCTAAGACTCTGTCCACATATCTAGCATCTGAGCCACAGTGCAACGTGGTTAACTCTCAAATCACTAAGAGAGAGAGTGAAAATGTCCTTTATACCGTCTTTCGCTTTTTGCCTTGTGAACCCCACCCACCTTCAAATTTCCTTATCCGTAATAAAATATGGGCCTTGTACATGTTTATGGGAAGCGCACTCGAGAACCTTCATAACAGCTTGCCAGCTTATGCAATCCAAAAAGACAGAAATAAAGATCTCTTTAATCATTGATTCTCATTATCTCCAATTCTCCTTCCAATATGATAAGTTGCACTTAGTTCTCTAACTCCAGACCTTTTTTCACCAATACAGTCATTTAACACAAACCACTTACTTCCAAAGCCAGAAAGAGAAATGGAGAGAGAACATCCTTGATGCTCACTTGAAGCCCTGAGCTTATACGATTGTGCCTAAATCTGAGCATGCTACTTTTTTTCCCCTGGTCTTCTTCTTCTCCTCCTCTCCCTCCCTCTCTCAATTTCTCTCTTTCTCTTATGATGTTGACATAAAAAAGAGAAGAATCCTCAATTATCTTTTAAGTATATGATTCTACTTTACATGTTCAAATCAAACAAGTTCTGACACCAAGGATCCATGACAGCTGAGCTACTCTTCTCAATGAATAGTGTCAAGCATCCTCAATCTCGACAAGAAACAAGAAAAATATTTGATTGCCAAAGTTTTATTATTATACTAAAAGTGTCAGCAAACCACAGAGATATAGTTGACGAGCAGTGACCATATCACAGTAGAGAAGCTACTGAAACAGGCGTTTCTTGACAATACTACCTATGCGTATGTGTGCTTGTGCCTATGAGGCTGCCTCCAGCATGATAAATAGTAGTATTAACCTAAACAAAAATAACCATCCTACTGTGGAAAAAGTTGACTGACCTGAAATGCAGAGCGAATAAGCTCCTCAACATAATCAATACTGGCACCTTTCACAAAGCCGTATGAAATTTTATCAACCACCAATTTGACTCCATTCTTTTCAAAAATCCTACACAGGTAAAGTCAAGGAGATGAAGATTATGCCGACATACAGAACAAAACTACAAACACCAAAAGCTGCATATCATGATGAAAGTGATATATACAAAACAAGAAACACTACTTGTCGTCGGGATTTGTCTTATCATCCAACACAAAGGCATACTGGAATCCAGAGCACCCACCAGCTTCAACACTCAGGCGAAGCATCTTTTCAGCATTCTCAGTAGCTTGGAGCTCCTTCATTCTCTGAAAGGGCATCATCCCTAAAGTTAGTCAAGCAATCCGCCATAAATAGCTTGTAAATGCAACTGGTACAACAGCACAAATGTTTTTCCTTTCTCTCTTTTTGTTTATTTTTAAAGTGGCACATGGACAACATGGTGATGACCAATCAACTATAACATGTAATATGCAAATAAATTCCTAATTATGAACGGCTACTAATGAAGCAGCTTAAAAAGTTAAATTTTCCTCTCTTTTTCAAAAGAATGGACGACAAGGTAATGACAACAATTTAAAGCATGTATTACCCAAACAATCCGTGAATTTCTTTCTTTTTCTTTTTAATTGGAAAGAAAAACATAGTCTGACCAATCATTTAACTAAAGCCTGAAAATTGCCTAGCATAACTTGGCATGATCTTAAATCAACAAAAGCAAGTATGACCCAAATTCCCAAACAAATTGTAAATCGTGAATATCGCCCCATTAAGCAGGTAAAAAGATTACAAAACTTGATAATGTTAACATTAAGTTTGCTGAATTACAACGATCACACTAACCACCACCAGTTCCTCAACCTGTAAACCTAATCCAATAAGAAATAAAAGACAACAGACATACTCTCTCTATAGTCAGTCCCATAACAGCTGTCACTCATCACTCTCCTATCATCTTAAGAATTATGCAATATTTCCAACCGCAATCTTCAAGCACGAATCACTCTCTCTTTAAGCTAACTCTAATTCACTATATCGCTCATCTACCAACGCCGAGTTATTGCTGCCATCAACCAAGGGCTACTAATCTTAATTCTAATAAACTAACAAACTAACAACTATCCCACAAGGAAAGCCATATATTTCAAGCTACTTCATTTCCAAAAAGGCTTCAGGTTGCCTTAAACAACAACCTCTCCCAACTCAGCCAAGCCCCATGAGGTAGCTCAAAATTTACACAACCTTACCCTCAAACTCTAACTAGTCGAAACAGCTGCTACAACGAAGTTCTTCCACATTATACCAACCGGTTCCAAAATTTAAACTCTCACCAATAATGCACCGTTCTCTTGCCGAATACTCAATAACTATTTTGATCATTTGTAAAGAAAACTCTCGAATTGAACCAAAAACTCCCAACTGAACTAAAAACCTGAGACAATAACCAAGTCCTGCAGAACGGCGACTAAGTAAAAATCATTCATTAAGCTGTCTATGGAAGAAGAAAAAAAACATCATCATTAGCTTTTATCATTACCAAAACAAAAACAATAAAAGTTACACTCAAATATTTCCTACACAATCAACCCACCAAGTAATCTGTCAATTGTCACCAACTCAATACAATTTCAATTTCCCAATGCTAAACCAAACAAAAAAAACAACCCAACATAACAATTTCCGAACACTACCAAAAAAAAAGCCCAGAAAATAAAACAACCTAACAAACAAAGAACTCAAAAAAAACAAGGGAAATGAATAAAGTTCAAAGCTTTTGATCAAACAACAATAAATAACCAAAAACAAACAACACCCAGATCATAAATTTCACAATTTAATACAAGGGAGTGAAAACAAGGAGAAAATAACATGTGGGTATTGTTTGTTTTTGTTTTTGAGAAGTAGTAGTACCTTGATGCAATTGTCAGTCATGTCAATAGTACCATTGTCTGAAAAAGAAGAAGAAGGTTCTGGAAGGGGTGATGATGAGGAGGAGAGAGAACGGAGTAGAGTTAGGTAATGGGTATGGGTTTGGGTTTGACGTGGTGGTGTTCGAAATGTATTTGTAAGGTTTGATGATAGGATTATTCGAGATAATAGTGATTTCGCCATTTTTGAATAATAATGTAAGAATGAATATAAAAGTTTTGTATTTATATTTATATAATTCACAAGTGGTGATGGCGGTGGTGGTAAGGTATGAAGTGGGGGGGGAGGACGGGAGTTTAACGGAGATGGTTTATTATTTGTCTGTGGAAAATCAAAAATGGTGCTGTTGTTTTTATTTTGACCGTATTTTTTTTGGGACAGTGTTTTGGTGATCGGCGATATTTTGATTTGGAATTTTTTTAATTCACTTTGGAAATGGTTTTGGGTTTAGCAACAAAGTTAGAATGAGTAGTCTTCATTATTTTTTTAGTATAAAATATTTTATTTATATTATCAAAATAGTAATTGATACACGGGTGGTAAGTCCTAAAAAGTTCAAATTCTTAATAATTTTTAGTTTAATTTTTGTTTTTAGTTTAGTATTAGTCTAAAATTAGTCTCTTCTTTATAAGAGTTTAAGTTCAATTATCATATGAATCAACAAAGAGTTGTTTTCATCAAGATAACAAGATCAATATCAGAACCAGACATTCTTCAAAACTTTAGAAGGCGCTTCTGTGAAAAGACTGCTCAATTGAAGACAACGATAAAAAGGAAGTCGTTTAACAAGAGAAGGATGATAGCAATTAGGTTTTGTTATCGAATGTATTCTGCAATATTGATTCATATCTTCTTGATGTCAATTTCGATTGTAGATGCCGTATGTCTATTATTTAATGAAAACTCTCTTTACCCTTAAAAAAAACCTAATTCAAAAGTCTATACAAACTAACTAATAATCCCGGCCAAAAGAGTATATGAGCCTTTGCATTCAAGAGAGTCTATAAGCCTTTATTTGGTAGATTGTAGAGTATATTGCAAGAGTAGTCTCATGTTATGGTAGTAATTCTAAAAGTTGTTTGGTAAGGATTATAAATGTAATAAGCTAATTACTAGTCAAACGTGTTCATTGTAGCTGCTAATATGTAAATGCATTGTGTGCTCTAACAATTTCTCAACCAAGGCCTTAGTATAAAACCGTAGTTTCTATAAAATCCAATTAATTACTTGTTAGACGTGGCTAAATGGCTTTGAATTCAAGAGAGTATTTAGGTTCTGTTTTGTTCGGTTAGTTTAACTGGTTGAAAGTTTAAATGTACTTAACTTAACTACAAAAAATGAACTTAACTGGAAAGAACTAAACTTAGCTGAACTAAAATGAATTATAGTGTAAATATAACTAAACAATTAACCGGAAGAAACTGAATTTAACTAAACTGTAACATATAAGTTGAACAAAACAGAGCCTTAGCTAACTAAAGTTGAAATATTACTCGTAGTTCATATTGACTAATTTGATTTGACTTCTTTTTTTTTTTTTTTGACAACTTGATTTGACTTTCTTCTAACTTCCAAACAATTTTTTAAACAAATATTGTTTGGCTAATTCAAGTAGAAAATGGTCTGCTTTCAATTAAATTAAAGTGAATTTCAATTGTTAGTAGAATTACATCCACATTGATCTCACAGACTACCTAATTAAGCTTTGGAGTTGGCATGCTTGTCAATAAGCCAACTTTGCCTATACACAATTTGGGAACCAAGACGATTTTGATTTGAACTACTTCTAGTAGATAGTAAGCAAAGTCGGTTTGTTGGACAACTCTACTACAGACTTTCTAGTAGCCTTGTAGGAGTGTGGACTGCCGCTAGAATGGTTCCATCTCTAGTAGAATGTTTATGGTTTAATTTCGAATTGAAGATCGTACCAGTTGCATTTTCGATCGGTGTGGTCTAGAGTTAGTGTTGCGCTGAGATCTTCTCTTGTACTGGTATTTTTGGAATGAAGAATATAATGAAGAGCTAAAGTTTCAGCTTAATTCGTTGGAGGAATGCTGTTCACTGTTCTTCTGGTAGGTCTCATATTCATACCAGAGTTGCCTAGATGGCTTGAAGACGTTGAAGTCGTCAACTTACAGTCTTACACATATATTGATGCTCTCTTGCGTTTTTACTTGTACAAAATTTCGAAGTGTGTCTCACAGAAAATCCAGGCAAACGCTGAGATCAGAAATAGTTCGGAAGTTCACTGAAAATGCTTAAAGGGAAGCGTAGTGACATTTCTGCACAGGCAGCTGAAAATCTGGTCTTTTCGACGGTCAAATTCTTGCGAGCATATTATACTTGTATATAAATAGACTGATAATTCATTGTAATGTTACTTTAGAACACATACCAAACGCCAAAATGCTAGATATGTTCCAACAGAGATATACTTGCAGTCAGAGTCAGTCACCTTTACATTTTTGTCCTCTCAAGCTGCTCAAATTTTCTTCGTATCGTGATGTTCAAAAGTGGCATCTAGATGTATATATGTACCTTTATTGGCTTCTTAGTCAACTTGCTTTGGTGTATAGCTTGGTATTCCACTGATGCTTCTGCAATAACTTGGAGGGGCCAATGGAATTGGATTCTATGTAAGTGAATATTTTGTAGTTGTTTTGCTGCAGATAAAATAGTTCACTTGTGGCAGGGGTTCAAATTGAAGTCGATTGTGCTGATAAAATAACATCTGTGAAAATGAATTTTCAGTTGCTTGCTTGCTTAGAAGAGTTTGACAAATTTAACGATATTGGATTGTCAGGTTTCACCTCAGGCCGCAGGCATATTTTAATGTTATCGCATATGAAAATATACAAGTATGCTTCAAATGTATCATTCCTGGATGTTTGAAGACCTACACGAACTAGAAGGCAAGTTAAATAACCTGTAGTTCGCAGATTCCGATTGCAGAAGGTGGTGCTATTCTGATTGAATTGATAAGACTAGATGAAACCTCTCTTGCACTGAGTACATATGAATTACTTGCCGTATGAATGACTTTATATGATTTAACTTGATCTTTGCAGGTCTCATCACTTGGAACAATAAATCTTAGGATACTTTTAAGCAGGGACAGGTATCCTCCTGATGGTGATTTTAGTTTACGTTCACTTCTGCTGACACTTGGTAATGCAGTTTGATGAGTAAATTGACTACTGAATTTCAGATGTATCTTCATTGCATTGTCTTAAGCAGAATGTTAGATTCTTAGGCGAACAGGCGAACATACCTGGTTCGCCGTAGCTGGTACGGTAGCACATCTGACAGAAGGCCGGAATGTTATTCTTTTTCATAATCAATGCGCATTGTTGCAAATTGAGAGTGTCATCTCTTACAGTAAGGTGTAATCAGGGTTCTCAAAACAGTGGTATATGAACACTTGGATTCTGCAAATGAACTTCACTTCTGATTATCTTTAACTCAACACATACTTTTGCAAATTGCTAAGCAATATTATAAGCTTTGCTAATCACGATCGATATCTAAAAGCCACTTGTACATGTTAACTTTTGTAGGGTTC
>ONZK01004118.1:4466-18824 GCA_900322385.1 Pharnaceum exiguum
GAAGTTGGAACAGGAATATAAGCTGTGTTTTATCTGATTGACTATGTTTGCTTGAACTTTGAGTTAGTCACTTCCATTCAGATGTTTAACTGGTAGGCTGGTAATTATGAAGAAAGAACACTGAAGTAAACCAAAATAATCTGGTAATCTTGTTGAGAATTTAGGCCTGAAGGCCAGGCTTGCTGTATTATATCACTGTTTCCTCTTTCTTTCTTATTTGAAGCATCGAATGGCACTGCTGTCTAAAGAAAGAAACCTTTGGCTCTTTAAAGAACTAGTGCAATCTCACAAATCCACTCTGCTCTCATTAATAACTGCAATGACAGAACTTCCAAGTTCCATCCAAGAATGTAGTTCGTCACTCCCTAGTGTATTCGTTGTGACCTTGCCATTCATCTGAATTGTTTTCATAGTTGTGACTACTGCAGCTGCATCTGTTGTCACTACAGGTATTGTTTCCTCATCATTGGGATCTTCTATTCTGCACCAACAAAACCGCAAAACCGACGTATTTCAAGGTCCTGGCCTTATCTTGTACTTTCCTTCTAATTGTTAATTTACAACCTATACATTCTTGCATTTGACTCATAGTTTACGAGTTGAAAAGTTTCATCAAGCTTCAAATGATGAGCATTCTCCAAAAAGTTGGAGATCTGTTATTGGGTCTTGTTTGTGGTCCGACAGTCAGATTATATAAGAGTTGGGAACCAAGCTGACACTAAGTTGCAGAACAAACAGAAATTAGTTAGATCTCTCTAAAATCTGTTCTGCTCCTTTTTTTTTCAACTTCTTTTCCTCTATAGTTTCGAATTTCTGATGAATTAGCCCATGGAACTGACTTCTTATAAGTCCCTAGAATTATGCGAAAGAGAATTGAATCTCTTTTTATTGATTTGGTGGAAATATTTTCTGGTCCAACTCTTGTGAAACTGCAGTCTGCTGATAATACAATATGCAGAAACATACATAATTATTAGCAAGTAAAAATCAAATATCATCTTGATGTTGTTGGAGGACTCTTCCAATATCATTTTTATAGCCGAAGCCACAGAATGGCAGAAACTCTGTTAGAAAAAAGCCGTGAGCTATGATATTGCTAAAATGAACATCACATAACTCTCCATAATGGAAAAAAAACTCCCCCATAAATCATACGGAGTATAAAACATATTTAGAGAATGCCTGCAACTCTAAATGCACCAGAGAGAAACATATCTAGTAGCGTCTTATTAAGCTACAGCATATAAGCTACCGAAACATCATAATTTTTTTTTAGAAAAAACAATTCTCTGCTCTTTCTATGGTTCAGAAAACTTTAGCAGCAATTGTGGACAAAAATCTAGCGACATTTGATAATCAAAACATCAGCTTGAAAGTAGAATACTTCAATTCTATGACATACTAAACTTTCCGGTTGCTAAATTACTGAGCAGTTGAGAACTGCATAAGGTAAACTTTCGCTACTACTTGTGTCCACAAGCCCAGCAAGCAGCGCGAACCATGTAACAACTCCTGAGCTGCTTCCATTGTTTTTAAAAAAAAAATCCTGAGCTGCGCCGCTATTATTGAAATTCTCAGGAATCTTCCTGTCACTAAACACAAGAACAATAGTACTTTTTTTTTTGATACAGCCAATACAGACAAACACAGGACATTACTACATTAGTTGGCCAGATATGAAAGGAACAATTTCCCTCAAGTGACAACAATACAATACCACTAAACTTGCACTGTGCACTATTCACTGTAATCCTCGCGTACAACCAAGATGTAGTTATATACACAACGGACACTATCCACCTGATCGTCACCTGATTACCTGCTGTAAACGAGGTACTCTTTTATGGCAGTTGGTGCCACCAAAACTGGGTGCACAAGGAAATGTATGTCATTATGGCATTATCTTGTGGGACTCAATGTTCATCAACATTTCCAAGAGGAGAATCTTTTTCTCGTGTCTTTTAGTTCTGTTTTGGGAGTTTAGGGAACTTTAGGTCGTCTGGGCAATTCGTTTTGTTAGACTGAGATTTAGTTTGAATTCTTCGTTTAAGTTGTTTTTACACAATGTATGATGATTAACGAAGAATTCGAATGATCCTTTTTTTTTCCCAGCGTACTTTCGTCCTTGTCAAATTCTGAGATCATGTAGCAGTAGAAGAGAAAACATCCAGCTACATAAGATATTCCTCCGGTGCTTTTTCAGAGTAGTCTCAAGAGACCACCTATTACCTATTGTGATTTCTGTTTCTAAACAATCAATATCGGGTGCCTATCCGTGTAGCCGTACTGTGCTCAGCCATCTAAATGCTTCTGCTTCTGGTTTTCAGTTTGCGGACAATGGTAAATAGTCTTCCTTTTCTTCCTCCACTGCTGCATACATGGGTCCAGGTTTAGTTAGATTTTTGGCTATTGGAATTGGAGGCTTATTGTTAAGAGTACAAGACTGGCCGTATAAGGATCTACACAAGACAAAAAAAACCACCTCAAAAGTAATGCAAAGTGCAAACAGTCCTAGCCAACTACGAAGTATAACAGTAGGTGATAAGATAGTACTCCATAATATACAAAAGGGGTCTTTCATATCATACAAAAGTTACAAGTTCATAACCAGTGTGAGCATTATAACTTAATCCACAGTCAAAACGTTTTCTGAGATAAATTAAAGCCTATGTCACATTGACAAGGTCACTGGTCACTAGACGGAATAAACTAAAAGGGTAAGGGGTAAACCTAAACATAGCTAGTCATGATGTTCATATCCTAAAGACTACCTGCATCCAAAAGCTTCACCAGTCGGACATAATCATGATAATTAGTTCCCTGTTCTCTTAAAATTTACCAGTATCGAGGCCACCTGGTCAAGCAGAAAGAAAGATCATAGTTAGAGATATCAGAGAACGGAGTCAGAGAATCATATTGGAATCAAGAAATGTAAATACAGAAGGTGATGTACAACATTTACCTATGAAGTTTATCAGGTGCAGTGTCTTCAAACACAATATTAAGATGCATAGGGGAAGCTTGATCTGGTCTTAAAATAACCAACTCTAATTCCTTTCCAACGTTGTCCCATATATAATCAAAGAACTGTAGCAGTCAGCATACAAGGAAGGATTAATACAGAGTTATGATTAAGGACATGCAATAATGCAAAAGAACAAGATGGAAAGAATGTCTCTGGCTCGCATTTGATTCACATTGGTAAAATGGTAACTGACCAAGATACACCGGAGTAACTCTGTCGGATGAGCAAGTTAAAATAAACATTGTCTAATGACCTACTTTAAAACAGATAATCAGAAAATACCTCAAGTACGTAGAATCGTATATGGAATTTACCTCCAAGAAACTCTGAACTGTTTTCCCACCACACTGAATAATAACATCATTCACCAGTAGTCCAGCAGATTCAGCAGAAGAGCCAGGTATTACCTACTTGAAGTTGGAATTTGATCACATCAGACTTAGGACAATAATCGACTTCAACTAATTTTTGAGTACTACACTTTAACTTTGAGCATAAGAAGTTTGGCACATATATCCATTAGTGTTACTTGTATGACATTGTAAAGGTCTCACTATATAGTTTCATAAAGTCAATTTTGATAGATATTTGATAGGTTATTGAATGTCAAAACAATTAAACAAAAGTTTCACTTCAGCACAATTTAGTTCAGTTAAAGTTCAGTAATGCTGAAGACAAAAGGCCAAAAAACAATCATAAAACTCAAGCTCTGAGCAAGACAGCGTATAAACCTTCCCCAATCGCACTCACAACTAAACCAGAAATCCTAACTAAATTCAGAAAAGATAAAGGCAACATGCATGTTTCAAGCAAATAAAATGAGGTCACACACTGAAGAATCTTACTGTAATCAATATGGAAATACAGACTGCATAGTACATGTTCTTCAATGATACAGGCTATTTCAAATTCCAACTCAATATGATACATGTACCTAACATATAATGAATATGTAAGGCAGTCAAAGAAAGTCCATCACAAAGAATGGTGCGTCTCCAATGGGATATAAATCAACAATCCTACCGAGATTCCATTCTTCAGTTTTCGTTTACTAAATGTACAACTATTTGCAAAAATATCTTGGCTTAAACATTACCAGGTAATTAAGGTCCACTCAATCTCTGTGTATTGTATTGTCGAGCTATTTCTAGCACGTCTTGAAACATAAAATTCAATAATTGTTTGCAAAGATGTACATAAAACTCAACAATGAAGCATAATTTCACCAAAACCCACATCTACATGATCTTGGGCAGAATTACCGTTTCAACAATGACTGCATTACGAATGTTAGGACACCTTAGAATAGCCTTTTCAATAGTCTGTACGTCAGCTACATACAAGTTGGTGGATTCCATTCCAAGATATGGTCTATGATATTCCCTGTTACAGAAAGCAGCACATCATTTCATGAACATTTCAAGAACAGTAAGCAATCCATAGAAAAAAAAACACAATGCGTGATCACATTGCCCACACACCAATTTCATAGAGATATTAAATGACTTAGAAACGAGACAGAAATAAAAAAGAAGAGGACCACCACATAAAGCAGGTCAGTGTTTCTATCAAGCTTGGTAATATGATGATGAGTTGATGACCATTCTGCCCGACTACATTTTCAAAGCCTATAGACAATCTCATATCTAAGATCCTGAGGGTCATGACTCATGAGGAAAGGTAGTGTATCTAAACTGAAAGCCAAATCTTGAAAACTACTCTTAAGCTATCCGTTCGATTAGTAATTGACTTAGTCAGGGGAAGTGTGATAGAAACCCTACGATTTTTTAACTTTTGTAAAAGGTTTCCCGCACCAATTGAAAACACAAGTCACGCTTATCATCCTTCTTCATGACGCAACAAGCACAGCAATGACTCGACTGGGCGCCAATAAGCACAAATCAGAAAGAAACTTATTGAGTTTTTTGCCATTCTCAAATGTACATGCAAAAACAAACAAAATGCAGGCGTCAATCTCCAAACATCTGAACTAAAAGTGTAAATGAACAATTTTCAACCGAAATAGAGATCTTAATGTTTATTTGTTTATATCATCCACTTAACTATCAAGAAAGTTCTTCAGCTCACAGTGAGTCAAAGAAGAAGATAACGATAGGAAAGACATTATATCCTTACATAGAAG
The DNA here is from genome assembly GCA_900322385.1 of Pharnaceum exiguum. Classification (NCBI taxonomy): domain Eukaryota; kingdom Viridiplantae; phylum Streptophyta; class Magnoliopsida; order Caryophyllales; family Molluginaceae; genus Pharnaceum; species Pharnaceum exiguum. The sequence goes on from ONZK01004118.1 coordinate 9,635, forward strand.
CAAATACAGCAGTACGCCTCTGAAACAGTCCAAGATCGCTTCTTAATTTCCTAATTTGTCCGTGTAATATGAATCTTTCCATCAAACGGCTCAACTTTTGACATCAATACAAGCAAGTACACCACTAAGTTGAGTAGATATTCAGTACATTATCATTTATCAGTATCATTCAAAACCACAGACGTACAAGGCCGCAATTATGGTTCACAGAAAAACAGAAGAAGTGCAGCACTCTTAGCTATGGATTGCACATTAACATGAAACATACCTGTTACTTTTGTGGTGCTCCCACCATTTACAGGCTAAATTAATAGGCGTAAAAGCTGTATATCCCAGGTCATAAAATGTGAGACCAATGACTTCTCCTGAAAGATTAATCAGTGGACCCCCCTCACCACACTACAGTAAAAGCAAGTGTTAGCAAGTAAATTGGCGATTAGATATCCCAATCAACTAAAATGAACATTTAAACCATCACAGAACGAGTAATCACATCCTGCCCTTTTGGATGGGCAAGATGTCTTAATCTGGACATTAAGCATCACAATGTTCTCTGACAAGGTTATATGGAAAGAGACATGGCCGATTAAAAGAACTTTACGACTACATCGCAGAGAGAGAAAAAGGAACCACAATACTTATAAAGATATAAATCAGCAGCAACATAAGCTGCATATTCCTGACCTTTCAAGAAATTCCTGAGAAAAGATTGTAGGCCAGAAGAATAAATGAAGGTGATATTTTCAAAGAAGCTATCCCACATGAATGGCGAAGACAGTATACAAATTTGGAGTAATACACAGAACAGTAAGCACTAATATGAGAAGCACAGAAAAAGAGATTTTATACTAGAGGTAAAAAAGTACTCTCTTTCTTTCCCTTAATATGCTCTGCTCTTATAAGTAGATATATTATAACCAAGCAATCAAATCATATGAGGCTGTATTTGAGTTTTAAATGTTGTACTTCAAGAGGTTTCTTGAAAAGAACCTTCAAACAAGCAGTTCAAACAATTCAGCAGAACCCACAACATATATCTTGAACAAGGATTCAATATAACAAACATAATCTTCAATGCCACTACCTTTAAAAGGACGTGATACTTCGAATTACATATGCAACGCACTATGTTCTAAAATGTTCAAAATAAACCCCCTAGTATTCTTAAAAAAAATCAGTATGCATTGATTATATACTAGGTCAAAAAAATATTGGTAACTAAAAGTATTTGATAATATGTGAGTTGACAGAAAGAAGTACTAACTCTTGTGATTCTACAAGACCCTACGTAGAGATTAGGAGAATCATAATCACATCGATCAAGACTGCAGGGGAACAAAAGACAAACATAAGGAGTTGATAACATGCTAAATCAGATAACACATTAATCCACTGAGCTTTCCGGAAAAGATGTTGAAGTTTTTATTTGCCACATAATATTATGGAAAAGTGAGGCGTGCAGTCACGTTCATATAAATAGAAAACACATTTGCTCAACCTGAATTCACCAGCAGCCGCCATAAGGTCAAAGGGCTTAGCAAAGTAACGCCCCACAGCAATAACTGCACCACCAGGAACAAGAGTAAAAGTGTCTGAATGTGGAAAGAGTTGGACTGATTCCTCCTCAGATTTACCAAGATTAGCTGGGTTTACACTCATAAAATCATCCACCAGCCTAAACTTTGCAGCGGGAAGTTGAGAATCGGATTGAAAACTTATTGCAGCAATGTTATAGTGAAAATCAAATGCACACAGTTTTCCCTCATATGATCTACCATCAGATAAATATACAACAACCTGCAAATAAAAGTGAACTCTTAAAGTTTTCAAAGTTACTCTGTCATTATACATAAGAGCAGAAAAGGTCATATTATAACTATTAAGGCCTAACCATATGCTTCTAGTAGGTTCCTAGCCTAAATATGAAATGAATCCAAGACAACAACAACAACAACAACCCACTGTAAAATCCCCACTCCATGGGTCTCAAGATGTTCGCAACCTTTCCCATGGTTCAAAACTGAAAAAAGAGTGAAGATGTATCCATGAGCAACCCTCATGCATTGGTGCATTAAAGTATCAAATTCACACGATTTCATTTTAAAAGGCAAGATTATTGTGACTAATTCCCACTTGAAGCAACTATCCACGAATAATACCTACTTCAAAAATTGCTAGAATAATCCTTGCTTCGATCCTTGTATCTCGTAGTAGTTATATGATGGACGGCGGTGAAAAGTCTGATGAATCTCAGCTGATTTGGCAACAATTTTTTTTTATAACCATATTAGCTAAGTTTCATCAGAATATTGACCGTCTGCCATCATTATACTACTAGTCTACTATGAGATGCAAGGGTCGAATTACGGATTATCCCCAACAATTTTGAAGTAGTGACTATGGGATTATTCGTGTATCATCTAATCAAGTAAGGGCCATATACAACAATGGTGCCAATCAGAAGCAGAATTTCTTTTAGCCATTTAGAATTTGTCCGCATTTTGAAAGATAGCAATAATTATTCAAATTCATTCACATCGAAGGCAATAGCATCAATCATGAGTACTCCAATGTGGCCTAATGTACACAAACCTTGAAATTATCAGCTAATATATTTTCCACAAATTGTTCTGTGCTTGGTCACCGAATTAAATTGGCTGAGGTTAGCACAATGTTAACATTCTGATCATCATTCTCAATGATTATACCTGACCCCTGCATCAACTCTTCTTCCCCTGCCAAATGATCCATTTGAGTAACTACAACAAATGCTCATAGAATAAATCATCCCAAATCAATTGAACTAGGATGAAGAACGTAAGCAAGTACATACCAGAATAAGATATCAAAGCGACGACAGAAGGAGAAACCGTGAACACAGCTCTTTTAGTGTCAATGTCTAAGTGGACATTCTCATCATGATGAAAAAACTTGGGACGTTTGTGCATTAAGTTCTTTATGTAATGCCATTTATCTGCAGCTGCAAATTTACACAAAGGTGAGCCGTGAGCATGCAAAGTTACAAACCGGCATTCAACGATAAAAATTACAAGAAAGAGATAAGCAGCAGAAGTATCATACAAAAAGACGTCGCGTCTGGTTCGCCCGGTCGTTCACCGTAAATTTCTCGTTCCCATGGGTTTTGCCTCTTTACACGTGTTTTATTAAACATGACTGCTGATATACCTCACCTTACAATTGGGGTTCATAAGCGCACATGTTTTATTAATTATGAAGTATTTAAATTCAATTGAGAAAAAAAGTTAAATAGTAGTGTGCAGTAGTGAAATAATTTGAAGAGAAGAGGGGGAAATTACTTGGGCCCAGTGGAGAAATACAGCGCCCGGCCGGCGGACTGCCACTGAGAGTAAAGCTCAAGCCACTCAAGAGTCAAGAGTCAAGAGTAAGTGTTGTCTATGAACGAATTGACGAAAGAGAGAAAGAGAGAGATACTCCAATTATACGAATGTAGGCCCATCTTCAATAATGCCCTCCTTCACCAATTCCCCCAGGGGCCCAACTCACACAAGCCTTTGTAGGCCCATCTTCAATAGTGCCCTGCTAGATGAGAACATGAGAAAAAGCCCACAATTTATTTTGTTTTAATTTCAGCCTTTTTTTTTTGCTCTAAAGCCTTTTTTTTTACTATACAAAATCCATTGGGTAAGTTTATCCCTATAACTTACTTGCAACTGTAAAAATTTTAAAGCATGCTACATCAGCTTGCAACTCTATTTCCACTTCCACATTATCCTTGCAACTTTTTTAAACTTGTGCACAATTATTATGTATTCCAATTTTCAAGTATTCTATTTTTTAGTAAAGTTTGGATGGTATAATTTTGAGAAGAAATCAAATAAAATAATGAACCAACATTTAACGTAGAATAAACAGAAAGTTGCAAGATGAGGTATTCATATGAATACCCAATCTTGCAACTTTGCGACACTATCCTTACAACTCACTTGCAACCCACTAAAGTTACCCTTATAACCTCATCACACTTAGAATCAATCAAAATCAAGCTTCATTCCTACATTTTCATTTGCATTAATCTTTTGAAGTAAATTGGATAAACGATTTCAGCCCGCTTTTTCAACTAACAATCAAAAACACACTTTCTGCAGGTACATTACTTGGATACCCCCACATCCCGGGACAATCAAAATCAACTTTGATGGTTCACTAAAAGCATCAAATGCTAGCCTGGGCTTTGTTATCCGCTCTGAAAGTAGTTCTTTGATCATGGCTGGAGCGGAGTTTATTGGCCACTCTACTATCTTGGTTGCGGAAGCATTAGCGATGAGAGAGGGCATTCGCAAAGCAATTTCACTTGGCTATAAAAGGGTTTGGATTGAAGGTGATAACTTCTCTGTCATCCAGGTGTGAAAGGGAAGATGTCAAAGCCATGGCAAATTAAGGGATTGGTACAAGATATACAACAACTTTTCAGTTCGTTCAATCATGTTCAAGTCTCGCATATTTGTCGTGAAGGTAATCGAGTGGCGGACTGGATGGCCAATTTAGGGCACTCGCGGCGGTCTCGAGAGGAAATTGTATGGGACACTTTGTGGTTCAGGAACTGGATAGCATTCTCTTAGGTGATAGATTAGGACAGTCCCTCAAGAGGAGGGCTTCCTAATATCACATTAATTCTTACCTTTATAAAAAAAAAAGCTTTAGATGTTCATACAAAATGCAGCCCAACAAAGGGCTATGAGGGTTGAAGTTTTTCGCTATAAAGAAAAGTTTAGCCCAACAAAGGGAAAAAAAAGAAGAAGTAGAGACATAACCGTGGGTAATAGATGGGCCTGGAGGATTTTGTCAAAAAAGAAGAAGAAGATGGGCCTAGAGGGGTAGAATGACTGGCAAGTTAACCGACTATCCATTCCACTCAAGTATCCCACAGACAAAAAATCCTAAAAAGAAAAAGGAGCAAAATATGTAAACTTTTCTTTTTGAAGTCTTTGCAATATGGAAAGTTCTGAAGGATACAGATCAGTCATCACCGCCTCTTTCCCCAAACGCGCTCACTCAACTCACAATCTATATATAAAAGCCAATCTCTTTACCCCAATTCTTTTATCATCGTTCCTCTTTCTCAGTTTTGTCTAAGCTCTCACCGATGGCTTCTATACTCTCTCTCCCCTCAACCTCGTATTATTCTTCCTCCTCATCCTCTTCATCACCGTACCACCATTACCGCACGTATTGTTACTGCTCACCTCGTTGTTTCTCATCATCAGACTCATCATCATCATCTAACCGCAAGAGAAAGTTCCCTACACCATCATACTCACCACCGTCATCCCCCACGGCCTCCTCCACCGCTTCATACTCACCTCCTTCATCACCACCACAATCATCATCGTCACCATACCCAACAAACTACACCAATAATAATAATCATCAGCCTACAACTCCCCCGAAAACAAACTCACCCACACCCACCTCTTCTGTCGGTCTCGGCCTAAGTTTTGAAGCCGAAATAGCTCTCTTGCATGCCCGCATTGCCAACATAAGGTCGGTTGTCGAGCAACTTGAGACCAAGAATCCGAAACGCATCGAACTCAGTACTGCCCCAGCTTCCACTTTTGACGATCGTCGTCCATCAACACCTGATGATCACCAAGACGATGATGAGTACACACCTGCAGGATCACCGACTTGCACACCATCTTCTCCAACTTACAGGCCTTCCTCTCCCACATACACCCCGACAACCCCTGAGTTTTCGCCTTCGTCTCCCACTTACATCCCCTCATCACCTGAGTATATCCCTTCGTCACCCACATACGTCCCGTCATCCCCAAAGTATATACCTTCATCCCCGACTTATATCCCGTCATCCCCAAAGTATATACCTTCATCCCCAACTTATATCCCGTCATCCCCAAAGTATACGCCTTCGTCCCCGACTTACATCCCGTCATCACCCGAGTACAAGCCTTCGTCTCCGGTTTACACCCCCTCAGAGCTTCCGTCTTGGTTGGTGCCACCACACCCTGGCTGCTGGACATGTGTCGTACACGCTGACTCAACAACTGTAGAGTGGGTTATGGGAACCTCCACCTGTCATCAATGCTCTGCCAAAGACCATAGTTGCCAGTGATTGAGTGGGATATGTATGTATGAACTTGTCGTTGGTGGAGATTTGATAGCTAAATAACGGAATTTTTGATTTCCTGTTTTGTATTTCAGGGTTATTGTTGTTAAGTTTGCCTATAGTAGATGATTTGATTTTTAAGTTGTAAAGAGTCGATTGGTTGATCATTCAATTCATTAAATTTTAGGGTTTGCTGATTATTTCAGTAATTTATGTATGAAATATTCTATAGCAAGTCAATTTCTTCACTGTGCATTGTTCCATTCTTTTGGCTCTGTATTCCAAATAATGTTAATTGATGGTGTTGCCTGATTGAATTATTTCTACCCTACAATTATAAATCTTAATTTTAATTGATGAAGTAACAATTCTACCAATTATGAGCAACTAACGCTGGATTTCAATTTTTTTTTGAGTATAAGCATTGATCCACTATCCTGTCATAGTTGTCATAGTTATGTTTTACTAGTTTCTTGCCCGTGCGTTGCACGGAACACAATTTTATATCTCATATATATTGTATTTTTTCTATGTGAATAGAATTTGTTGAACTAAATTGTATTTATTGTTGAAGTATGTTTTAAATTAGCATTTGAAGTTTATATGTACATAATATTATCATCTTTATATAAGTTCTTATGGTTAAAGTAATATATAAAAGCTGTTGTTACTTGGTAGTACTAATTTTTGTTTCCATTCACATGCACGATCTAAGTGTTCATACATATTTATATATGTACTAAAAATTCTTGAAACTTTTAGTGAGCTCGTGAATCTTATCCTCGATTGATTTACTTTTTGTCACTTATAGCTATTTTCTTTAATTGTCGTAAAACATTATTTACGGTGAAATTTTGTGCATGAAGTCGTTTAGTGTATGAGACACGGTCAATAATGGTCATCGGAGGGTACCACCAATTAATCTTTCTTTTTGTGTGTGAACTCGTTTAATATAGGAGACACGATTAATAATGGTCATCGGAGGGTACCACCAATTAATCTTTTTTTTTTGTGTGTGAACTCGTTTAATATATGAGACACGGTTAATAATGGTCATCGGAGGGTACCACCAATTAATTTTTTTCAAACAATTTCATACGTTTTGATTTGATGGGAGTAAAAAATTGGTTAGGTATTATCGTTTTCTTTGAAAGACTTCTCCAAAAAAAAAGGGGCTCATCTAAGTGTCCTAACGCTATACTCCAAGACTGTAAGCATTGAAAAAAAGATTAAATCATCATCAAACGTATCACAGGCACCAGTTTGCAATTTCGACAATGGTTAGCTGATCATTTGGCCTTTTACTTTTATTTATAGTTTTAGTGAACTTGTAATCATCATGTTTAATCATCTCTATGACTCTTTCATGCTATCACCAGTCCACCACCTTCGGTTATCTGACAAAGTATTACACCAGTCTAGCCGACTTATTATACTATCGATCACAATTTATTTTTTTGAGAACCAATGACAACTTATTAAAAAGGACAATAACTTTATCATATAGTTTTAAATGTGGTTTTATTTGCAAAATTGGATAATTTAGAAAAGTTATATATATATCTTTATTGTCATAAAGTGATTTGGATAATAATTAGACTATCTACAAAACTTCAAATCTCCTACGACGTATTGGCAATTCAATCTCGTTGTTTTTTTTTTCTTCCTACAAAGTGGATTTTTTACCACTTTTCTTTTTAACACTTTCTTTTTCTTTTTATCTATCAGAAAAAACATACACTTTTTTTTTGTTGTCAAGTCTTGATTGCCCTTTTTTTTTTGTTGTCAAGTTTTGATTGGCCCCTAATCATCCCATGTGGCATAGCTCAAAGCCCTCCGTCCCATGTAGCACGCCTTAAAACTCTCGAAAAAACTCAGCTTTATATATATTGATTGATTGATTGATTGATTGATTATGTCATAGTTATGTTATACTATGTTTAGTTTGTTAAAGATAAGAAAGCACCAGAAGAAGGTTGGCCCTTAACAGCACCTCAATATTCAAAAGTTGTTGCTAGCATAATTTAGGCAATGCCCCAAATTGAAAGGCAGGATTAGTTCGGTTCCTACTCTTAAAAGAAAGAATGCTTGTTGATCAGAGTAACAAAATTGTTTACAGAGATGTAAAACATGAATTCACTGAATCAGTGGCCAGTAAAGCTGCTTGGCCTTGTCAGTAGTTCAGAACCAATGCTGAGAGCCATTCGAAGGCAATGAGGACAGTCCAAACGATAGGATTTCTCTGGACACGAGCCTCAGCTTCCTACGAACATAATAATTCCGAACAAGTTGCCGCCTGCCGGGACAAAATCTGTCTCTTGATCATAGTTCGTTACAATGAACAATGATTAGAGGACACAGGTTCCTTCACAGGTAATATTAGATTTCTGGTCATTGTTACAACTTTCGACATTAAATTACTGCCAGAACACAAGCTATGAAATACAATTGTACGAATTATGATACAGATACCAACCAAAAGCTATTATGTACAATGCTGATCACCAAGTATAATGCAGGTTGATCAGAGAAGCCACATTGATGCGCTTTAGGTGTGACACATACTATTTGAAGGAGTTTTGTAGAAGTATCCGTCTTCCTAGATGATGGAAGTGTTCTATACAAGTGTATATATTTATTAGGTACTAATAAAGGAACACTATAATGTATATATGAGACATATAGTTTAATCAGTTAAGTGACTAATATACTTTGTTAGGAGTCACTATTGTCACAGATTAATTATTAAGATTAATTATTAATCTAAGCTTAACTGATTAAATCCTATTGGGTCATACGTGTGCAACGATATACTGATAAGCATTTTGGGACCGAGCTTTAGGAAGCTGAGTGAAATACTTGAACTAGAGAATTGTGGTCTACATAGGATTATACCACATGAAGAGTAAGTGGAGGAGTTTATGTAACTCTTTTGTCTTTTGTAACTCCTTCACCTAATGACACTTGATGAGATTAAATGTACATTATGTGCATGTTATGTTACAAATACAAAATGACAAAAAGAAAAGAATTAACACACCTTTTGGTGCGCATGCTTTTGGTTGAACAAAAGTTTTTTGTACT